>SKCR01055181.1:0-65369 GCA_019454045.1 Zanthoxylum bungeanum | reverse complement strand
ACTACTTGAACGAAACGTGCGCTTGCGTTATACGTGTGTGTTTACGCCGGTTAGAAAGAAGGGCATAATTATTGTTCCTCAAATTTCTGAGTTGAGAAACTCATTGTTAGAGAAAGCCCACGCCTTATCCTATACTATACACCATAGAATTACCAAGATGTACCATGATCTAAAAGATCTCTATTGGTGGGACGGTATGAAAAGAGATGTAGTGGAGTTTGTTGTAAAATGCCTCACTTGTCAGCAAGTTAAAACTGAGCATCAGAGACCAGCAAGGAAACTTCAAAGTTTGGATGTCCCTAAATAGAAGTGGGAGAAGATTACTATGGATTTTGTAGTTGGGCGTCCTCGTACCTCGAAAGGTTATGATTCTATTTGGGTGATTGTAGACAGATTGACGAAATGCGCACATTTTCTGTCCGTAAAGACTAATTAAGTAGATCAGTATGCCAGGCTGTATCTGGATAAGGTAGTATCATTGCATGTAATACCCATCTCAATAATCTCTGATCGAGGTTCTCAGTTTACGTCTAAGTTTTGGCAATCATTCCAAGAAGCCTTGGTTTCCCAGTTACGTTTTAGTATGACGTTTCACCCTCAAACGGATGGACAATCAGAACGAACCATTCAAACTTTGGAGGATATGTTACGAGCTTGTGTGGTAGATTTTGAAGGTAGTTGGGACCAACATTTTCCACTTATAGAGTTTGCCTATAACAATAGCTATCAGACGAGTATTCAGATGGCTCCTTTTGAAGCCTTATATGGCTGGAAGTGTAGATCCCCGGTGGGGTGGTTCGAAATGGGAGAACAAAAGATGCTTGGACCTGACTTGGTACAAGATATGGTGGAAAAGGTGAAGTTGATTAGAGAAAGGATGAAAACTGCTCAAAGTCGCCAGAAAAGTTATGCGGATCGCCAAAGAAAAGATTTGGGGTTTCGAGTAGGTGATTCAGTGTTTTTAAAGGCATTTCCTTTTAAAGGAGTTATGAGATTTGGAAAAAGAGGTAAGCTTAGCCCTAGATATATTGGGCCATTTCAAATACTTCACATAGTTGGAGGTAGAGCATATGAGTTAGCACTTCCACCTATTATGAATAAGATATATCCGATGTTTTATGTGTCTATGCTACAGAAATACTTATACGATAAATCTCATGTTTTAGAATCTCAGACATTGGATATCTGTCAAGATCTATCCTATTTGGAACTCCCAATAGCTATAGTGGACAGAGAGACGAGGAAGTTACGATCGAGGTGGATTCCCTCGGTTAAGGTGGTTTGGCAACACCACAAGGGCCAAGAGACAACTTGGGAGCCAAAAGCTGTCATGAAAGAATAATGTCCTCATTTATTTGTAGAATGTATGTTCCTTATATTTTAAGCATTTTGATTCGAGGACGAATCATTTTAAGGGGGATAATTTGTAACAACTCGAATTTCATAACTCGATTAGAGTAGTAATTAGCGATTGGGATTAAATTATTCCGAGGGGTAGTGAATAAATTTAGAGATGGCATAAAGGCCTGATTTTAGTAGTAATGTTTATAATACTTGAGTTAAATCATTGTGTCCGGTAAGGATTATAAGAGTTGCATCAATACCATTATTTTTATTTGTACCTAGACTTGTGAATATTTGTTAACAAGGCTTGAAATAATTTGTCAAGCCTCATCAACAAATGTCCATCATCTCTAGTATAAAAAAAAAAGCTTCCCACACACACCTCACGTTTTCTCCTACTCTTCTTCTTTCTTTCATTGTTTAATCATCAAGCCAACTCCATAGCCAAGATTTCAGAAATTTCCTCACCATTTTTACTCAAAATCAAGTATTCTAAAGCCACATGCAAGCTTAGTAGTGTGATAAAGGAGCTTAAGGGACCGTACTTGTGAAGGATTAATTAGTTTTAAGGTGAGAAAATTTAAACCCATATATTGATTTGCTGAAATTTTGATGATTTGAAGCTTGAAGAGTGTTGGTAACTTGAGTTTAGTGATGTGTTTATGGTTGTTGAGTTAGAAAAATTTAGGGTTGTGAAACCCATAATTTGTGTAATATTTAAATGGAAATTAAGTTGGGGTTTATAAATGGTGTAATTGATGTTATGTTGTGTATTTGTTATTGTTATGACTTGGTTATGAAATGGTGATAAGAGTGAAATGGAAGTTACATTGTGTTTATGGTTTGTATTCTATTGAAGAAGTGATATGTACAAGTGAAGCTGATTTTTGGCCTGGAAAATGGCCTAGCGTCGCGACTCCCACTCCCTGGTGTCGCGACATGTTCTAGAAATATTGGTTCTGGGTTGATCTGGGCGATGAGCGTCGCGACACGCATGAGGGAGCATCGCGATGCGAGGAACAAATGAGGCATACTATTTTGTAATTTGTGAGATGTGTCGCGATGCCCAACCTTTGGCGTCACGATACCAAAAAGGAGGATGGTTACTGGTTTCATTTTAGATGCGCGTCGCAACTCCCAAAGGGCTGCGTCGTGACGCGAGGCACTATTCCGAGATTTTTTTTAAAACCATTCTAGTTTAATCCTAAGACGTATGGGGAAACTCGAAGGGCTTTCTATAGATGTGTAACCACATGATAAGTCTTACCATAAGTATGACCATCGACATTTGATTGTATATACTTTTCCCATTTATTACAAGGAAAACTAACAGTTTCTTTGGCATTAGATCAACGACAAGCCACTCAGAGGTCACCGACGCCGCATACCATACCCGACTTGCCTTAGCATTGTGAGTGGTGTACTTATTTCCGAGTTTTTGAATATGATTTTGGATATAATTTTGCAATTCATTTGAATTTAATTAAAATATTGATTTCTCTCGAGTTGAAACAAATGATTTAAGCTTTTGATAAAGCTTGATTTCCGATAAATACTTTCATGATGAAAATGATTTCAAAGTATGATTTTGTAATTTTAGAGGCCTGGGGGAAAAATCCACCTCAGATGTAACTTGATACAGATATGGAATTGACAGACATGATATTGATGGGTATCGGTATTGATACCATATATAGACGTGTCCACACAAGATACAAGACTAGAGATGACATATGCCTCTAGATCTTGAGTATTAGGCTAGTGAGATAGCGATGCCCCTAGACCCGGATATTCAGAGACATGTTGGTGGCACTGATAACACCACTGTTTACTGGTTTAGTGGCTTGGGGGACTGTGCGTACATCTCCCCAATGCCACATGATTATGTACAGATTGACCGATGATTTTTCTGATGATGATACAAATGTTTTCTTAATTGATTTACAAAAGTTTTGAAAGGGAAAACTTTGGTTTATGATTTAAGAATTCTGAAATTTATTGCACTGAATATGAGTATTTGTAATACTGTTTGTTTTCTGGTTTTATTGCTCCACTCACTGAGTTCTTTAGGACTCACCCCCACTCTCCAGATTTTGTAGGACTTTTCTATTGGTGAGCCAAGGCTTTATTTTGGGAGACATTGATCAGATACATGAGCAGCATTGCAGTCACTAGTTCTATAGGTTCATCATGTTGTGTCTATATTCATATAAGATGTAGTTTCTTTGAGTTTCTATGATGTATAACCTATGTATATATGTGTGGTTGTACCGCATCTGGGTTGTGTACGTGTCATGTTTAATGTTTCACATAGTTAATCTATTTTGATGAGAGGGTGTTTAAATAAATTGTTGATTTCTGGTTTCAGTCAGAGGCTTAAGTGGCTGTGGAAATCTGTCATCTGCCGATATCATTTCCGGATTGTGGATGTTACAAGAAATGAGTTTCTTATAATATCCGTTAAATAAAAAAATTCATTTCGATCTACTAGATGATCATAGATGGATTGATCTTAATCCTAAGTGTACTACGAACTCCTGCATGGCATACTATGTTCTTGATTTACAAAGGTGAGGTTGGTGTAGCAATCCTAACCAATAACTACGTACTTTGGGGACATGATTTGGTGTGTAGCTAGGGACGTTTTACATAGATATGGAGTTCACTCCTTCTTGCGAGAAGTAGATGAATATCTTACTTAAGGGTTGATTTAGTACTTGAACGGTTAGAGCGCTCAAATCTTTCTATTACGAATAGAAATATTAAAATTCATAATGGTTATGAATAAATCATTCATTAGAGAATCAATGGTACTTAAGGTAAAAATAATTAGAGGGGTATAACGAATATTATGACCCGACTCTAATTACAAGATACTCATGAAGGGTTAATCCGTATGTAATGACTATATCGATGGACACCGACGTGGTTTGATATAATTTATCAATCTGCGACAACGAGAGTGCAACTTCAGGTTTTTAGTGGAATAACCCGGAGTTAATAATTCTGAATATTTAATATTCTGAGATTATTGGAGCTCGGAACTGTAGTTCCATTTGGTCCCCATGCTAGCTCGATATACTATAGCAGATTAAATATAATTGGATAGTCCAATTATATACTCACATTTGTATATATATATTATTAATATGATTAATAATATGATTTTGTCACACTTGAAACTATATGTTAAAATTTAATATATGGTTTTAATAATTATTCGATAATTAAACACATGTTATTAAACTATATAAGATATAATTTAATAAAGGTAAAGTTTGGAATTCCCAAATTTTGGGTTTTGGAAACCCTTGGATTCAATTTGGAAGTTACACTTTTTATTAGGTGATAACTTATTAATTTTTGTAACATCTTTTCAATTACGGTAATTGAAAATTTGATGTTATAAATTTTTTTAAAAATCATTGCCTTGGCCGAAAATACACAAAGGTGGATGAGGGAGGGTTTTGTTTATTTTGGAAATAATAAACCCAAAGTATAAAAATAATTTTTTATTTTTATTTTTTTCCTAAGCCTCTCATTCTAACCCTAGCCACCTTTCTTGTTCTTCAAACTCTCTCAAGTTTTGAGAAAAACAAAAGCAAGAACAAAAGAAAAAATTGAAAAGAAAACCTTGTGTGACTTTAATCTCTAAAGTGTTTATGGATTAGTTTTGTGAGTCTAGCCCAAACTAGTTTCCGTTGGTTGCGAGACATAGCACGGAATTCCTTTTGGCGTTGAAGCAAAATCCTTTTTCTTCTTCTTGTTCTTTGGTTCGCGACAGTGAGCATTATTTTTGCTCACTGCCGCACATAGTTTTGTGTTTTTGAGGCTCGATTTATTTTGGTTTCAATCCATAATTTTTAGGGAATATTAAGGGATGTTTTGGGGCTGTGTTGGGGCTATTTTTAACTGGAAAATCAGATCAGATACTCAGTGGTAATTGACGTAAATATGGGCTGATTTGGGAAGTGAGCTGGGAGCATTTCGAGTCCAAAACAATCCAAACTTTCACTGCTATTCGAGGGCTGAAATTTTATCCAAAACAGAAGCAAAATTTTAGTGGTGGAGCTGGTCAGATTCGGCTTTAAGGAGAGAAGGGCTGAAATTTTTTTTATAGTTCGATCCCGGGTGCCTAACGTGTTTCCGCTGCGCTAGGAAAATGGTTCCTACAATTGACCGAGAGCAAAAGTTGAAAAGTGTTCTTAGCCCTTCTTTTTTGATTTAAAGTTATTGTTTTATATATTTATATGAGTTATAAATATTATTTTGCATGTTTAGTTGAGTAGGCACAAAATAATATTCATGAGATGAATGATTTTTATTGTTTCATGTGATGAATAGATTTTGCATTGGTCGTAAATTTTTCCGGCTCTTATTTTTATGTTGGTTTTGATTTTGGGATCTATGGTCATAAGGACATTGTTTACAAATGTTGTAATTTAATTTTCCTATATAAAAATTCATTTGTTGTAATTTGGAGCACCGAAGTCGCAAAAAGAGCCAACACCACCTTGGAGCGAGATTTGAAGACCAAGGGATGTCTTGTGATTTTTTGTACTAATTAGATTAGTATAGGAAAAATAAGAGCCTCGTCAATGCAAAATATTTTTATGTTTCATGTTTGTTTTATTTGAAATGTTTGAATAACGTGTCATATAGCTTAGGGTACATACTCTTGCATTTTCACATGCCATAACATGTTTTGGTTGCATATTCATTCTAGACATGAAATGTGATTTATATGATTTAAAATATTTAAATTAGAATATGTTATGCATGGAAAAATGATTAATTTGATTAATTGGTTTTATAGTTTAAAATTAGAAATTCTAATATAATGGGCTTAATAAATGCATCATAAATTTCATTGGTATATAGGATGAAAATCCGGATATAAATTCCATAGCTGACACCGAATGGACGGTAATGTGGTTTGCACTCGTGATACAATTCCACGTACCATTGGATTTTATAACGCACTTAGATTAATTAAACAGTTTAATTAAAATCTTGACCACTTCAGAATTTCGAAAATTTTAAACTAGTTAATGTTCTAATATTTTAAGAGTTAAAATATAATAGGTCACTAAAACTAGATCAATTAAATTATTTTAATTGAGTAAATTAATTAGTAGAGACTAATGGATATTAGTGAGTTAAATTTTAAGAGTTAAAATTGGTTAGGTCACTAATAATATATTAGTGTAAATAAGAGTTATGATTTAGCTTTTAGGGTTTGTGCTCAGAGCGCCAATTTTATTATTTATTTCCCTATAAATACTTATATAACATTTTATTATGAGTAAAATAACAGTTTCTAATATATAACATCTCTTTTTTTTTATAGTAAAGATGTAAATGATCTTAGAATGATTAGTTATGATACTGTTGTAAAAGCGTCGCAACTGACATTGAGTTGTATCATGATGTTGTCATTCTGAGACAGTTCCTGGTCAAGGTTTACACTACTTGGTCAGTAAAGTAAACCCGTTGAGACTGGTGCATGTCGTATATTGGAATAATGGATTCCAATGGTTTCTCAATGAACCATGAGTCTTGGAGACTCGTATAGACGTGTAGGTGTTTATAGCGGATAAACACTGAACGACTCACCGAAGATTCTTAATGGATGGTACACCAACGTCAATAAGAATCTTCTCAGTTTGAGTGAGAATAATGATTCTTTGACTTGAGATACCACTGTGGATATCTGAGTTATCCTCCACACTTAGATGACAGTCACGTCAACGATTTATTTAGATCAGATCTCCATCTATTCATTGGGTGTTGACTTATACACATGATATCATGTGTGTATCAAGAAAGGATATGTCAGTTCTGTGTATAGAGCATATGTATTCAATATGAAATTAGCAATCTGTTAAATCCATGGGCCCATGGTACATTGTCGAAATTAGTTCTAAGTGTTATTAAGATATTGTTAATAGAAACGTCGACGTGATTATATCTATAGAGATTTGACGTTTATATCTATATCTCTGGAATAATCCGGATACCTATGACGGAGGGATTACACGTATGCAATGACCTCGGCTTGTATGGTTCAGAGAGTTTATCTGTGTCCGTCATAATTTACGAGTGGGTAAATTATGTACACGAAATTAGATTTCGTGACGGATATGCCTGAACCTAGAGAGTCTCACTAATGAAATATACTCGTAGAGCACTAGGGAAAATTTTTATTAATAATACTGATTATTAATAAATCGTTTAACGGTTAAACGAAAGATACACGCAAAGAGACCTAATGGTCATTTCCTAATTAATGTGTATTTGTATTTAATGAATGATTTTATTAAATACACATTAATTAAATAGCAAATTGTGATATCTGACATAAATCATTAATGTATATGTATTTGAATATTTAAAGTAAATATAATACATATATTTAAAATATTTATATTTAAATAATTATTTAATTATTTAATTGTTAAATAATTAAAGTAATTAAAATATAAATATCTTAAGTTATGATTACATTAGGAAATGATTTTATTTGAGTGGTTTGACTTATTGTAATTCATTAAATGTTATAATGATCAAATACAACAAGTAAACTCGCTTTAATTAATTGAAACAAAAATATCTAGATATTTATTTTGCTTCCAAAATTCGGCCAAGGGCAAATGAGAAGTATAAATTATTTTGTTTCATTTTCTTTCATTAGGTTAAGCCACCATAACATATTACAAAGAAAGTTTGAGAGAAAAAGGTTGAAGAAAAAAAGAGAAACCTTAAGCAAAACATGAAATTTTATAAGTTTTTCTTACTTTCTTCAACTAAGAAATTATTTCTATCATTTCTTGGCTTCAACATGTGTTGCTAGGATGTTGTCTCTACTCTTTTAGTTTGTAATTAAATTGTTGGAAACTTGTTTGAAAGATATTTGCATGTATTATTAATAAAGAAAGCTTGAAATGAGTTCATTAGCTCTCTTTTGGTTATTTGATAATCATGTTGCCATTCTAGAGTTGTTAGGCCACTTATTGATGACCTAAAATTGTTCTTGTGTTGTTTCAAAATGGTGAGACTTGTTTGGTATTGTGAAGATTGAATTAAAGTGTTGAATTTATTTAATTCGGTGTAATTTATTCAAATGAAGAATTTGTAAGATTAGGGTTCTTAACCTTTTCTAAATTTGGGGCTTTTCATATATGTGTCGATTAATGATGTATATATTATGTATATTAAATTTGGTGCTGATTGGATTTCATATGGACTTGTTTTGAACAAGATTGGACCAAAATGTAAATCTTGGAAAATTAAGGGACCTCTTGGCAATTGTGGAAAATTGTGGAAATTTTGTTGCAATTTATATTTTGATGTATTGGACATGTAAAAATCATTTTGGGATTGATTTGGAATCACTTAAAATTGTATTTGACAATTTGAGGACCAAAATGAACAAAATACAAACTTTGAGGAGTCATTCGACAATAATGAATAAATCTGATTTTTGGGTAAAAAATTATGTTTTTGAGTATTGAGTAATTAGAAAAAATATGTTTATTTTAATTACCCGTGAAAATTATTGAAATTGGAAAATTTTGATTTTCCGTGTTCCGCTGCGTTTACCCGGATTTACCCCTAAAAACCCCAACATTAGCCGCCATAAATTTATTCATACTAGCAAAATGAAATATTAGATATTTTAAAATAGAAATCTTATTTTTTAAATAGTGAGTGGGAGAAGGATATACGATAGTATCCCGCGATCTCTGTTGTTAGTCCAAAAACGTGAGATTCAAAAGACGTCTCGAGACGGCTTTGTTTTCGACCCCCTACGGATGGTGTCCATTTTGGGTCAGTATCAAGTTTGGATTCCGAGAGGATAGAGACTCTAGATGTATCTGGTGAATTGACCTACCCTACGGTGGCACGTCACTAGTTAAGTCCAAGAGATTTGAAACGACGGGTCACACTCACAAAGGAATGATTAAATGTTAATCAAAATTCATAATCAACGGTGGTTGGTTAATATATGAATAAGAGTTATTCCCGTATATATTAATCAATTGAGATTGTCTCAATATATCATGCAAATACTTGACCTACCCTACGTCGACACTTATTTGTGGGATGATAGATTTCCATGGCATAATAATTCTCTTAGGTTTCTAATTAGTTATTTATAGTTCATGCATCTTGTTTAATTTTATGCCAAAATTGTTTGAGAATTTAATATGCGATCAATGAATATTAAATGCATGTTTATTTTATTTTTCAACCATGGTTTCTCCAATTATTTCCATTCTCTATAATGATAAATTAACGGGAGAAAACTATGTTAAATGGAAAAGTAACATGAATGCTATCATGGTCTATGAAGACCCAAAGTTTGTCCTGGAGGAGGAGTGTCCTCCCGATCCGGCCAGAAATGCTGGCCAAGCTGTGCACGACGCCTACCAAAAATGGATCGCAGCTAATGAGAAGGCCCGCTGCTACTTGCCAGCAGGGATGTCCGAGGTTCTTGCTACAAAATATGAGCCTATGGCTACAACATCTCATATGATGGAATCATTGCAGGGCATGTTTGTGCAGTTTTCGAAGCTTCAACGTCATAATGACATGGTCTCAGTGATGACTGCTAGGATGAAGAATGAGACATCAGTACGAGAGAACATCTTGAGGATGATGACCTACCTCAATACATCCGAAACCCATGGTGATCGCATTGACCAGCGTAACCAGGTGACCATGATTATAGAAAGTCTTCTGAAGAGTTTCCTACAGTTTAAAATCAATTATGTTATGAACAAGTTGACTTTTACTTTAACCCAACTGCCTAATGAGCTCACCCACTATGAGTCCATGCTTGTGGATCCTCGTAAGCCCAGTGTTGAGGCAAATGTTACCGAGTCTTCTAAATTTTCAAAGAAGAAGAAGAATAGCACTGGGAAGGCTAAGGCTAAGCCCATGAAGAAGAAAAACAAGAAAGACTCCAAGGATGCCAAACCCAATGGAAAGCGTTTCCATTGCAACAAGGACGAGCATTGGAAAATAAATTATCCTAAATACCTTGTCGAGCTGAAAGAGAAGAAGGCTACAAGTAAATACGATTTACTTGTTATAGAATCTCTATTAGTGGAGGATGATAAATCCGTATGGATTTTTGATTCTGGAGCCACTAACAATGTTTGTTCTTCTTTGCAGCTACTTGACTCGTGGATGGACCTTGCTGAAGGTGACTACATTATGAGAGTCGGGACAAATGATGTTGTTTCAGTAAGAGCAGTGGGAGTTTCCACTTTAAACTTTATGAATACTAGTTATTTAAATTTGAACAATGTGTTATTCATTCCTATTTTCATAGGAATTTGATTTCTATTTCCAAACTTTTGGATGATATTTTTTCAATTTCTTTTAATAGTAATTTGGTTATTATTGATAGAAATGGATTAACCATATGCACAGGTGTTGGACAATTATGACCCATAACGTCACTATTTGTACAGATCATGGTGTTGTTGTACAAATTAACTATGTGACAAAGGAGATTGCTCTCTTATCATTTGTGATTAGATCACCTTAGATGTATAAATGATGAGAGGTCCATATGATTTGTTCCTGGAAGGAGAATGATATGAGACAGTATCAGTCCACATAGGATAAATCATTAAATATCCCTAGTCAGAGTATTATCGAGATTGGACATCGATAAATACGTAAAAGACTAGTATTGCACTTGTGCGCGTTGTGAGGGCACAACGACATAGTTCTCATATATTTGGGTATTGGATACTCAAGCAAGTGTAATAGGAGGTTGTGTTTCACTGATGGTACGGGAAACAGCTTCGCTCTGGATAGACCCCATCGGAATCCCGTTGGTAGTATGACTGTGTGTCTATGGGAGTCCGAAATCAGGGTAGGTGTATTTGGTCTTAACCTGAGACTTGCACCGCTAATACTTACGACAATCAATATACTTTGGTTGAGGTCGTCCAGGGCTTTAACCGGTTCTGTGTACGCCAATACTGGGTATGTTGAGAATCTTAGAGTATTGGGTGTGATGTCAAGACAGAAGTATCACTTCAGTCATAGTTGAGATGATGTTACGTAGGATACGATATTAGTGCTCTTAAGTGCTGCGCGGCCATTGGGATATTATGACTAGGTCATGTATATCCGATTATAGAGACTAGTTACCAGAAATCCGACATGTGCTTCGTACGGGGCAGACAACTCCAGCCCCAGGCCTAACACGTGACCATCCGATACTAGATCGATATGCACTATACGATGTATACTACGCCTGATACAGATCCTTCATTCCGGTAAGGATATTTCCGGAGAATTGGGTAGGCATGGTGCTTTGCTAGAAGCCAACCTTGTCTTGTGAATCAGTAAAACGTAGTACTTGGTACTTACGTGTTCGGATAGTCCGACGACCGTATTTACTGCCAACATATCCGGGGATCTCATGGGTCGCTTCCCAATGATTCACCGATGATGTATGACTCGTACTTTAATTAATCTGGGATTAATTCGATGAGAGAGAAAATTAATCTGGGATTAATTACAGAGATATTTTATCTGGGATAAAATATCATCTAAAGAGAGAGAACGCGATTAATTTGGAATTAATCGGTAAAATGAATTTAATAGTTAAATTTGATTTTTCTATTTAATTTATTCGAATGGGCTAAAATTAATATATCGGATATATTAATATGAATTGGATTTCATTACGAAATTAAAGTCAGACTTTAATGCGAACGAACGAATTAATTTAGAATTAATTCGTAAACGACGTTCGTAATATATTTGCGTGGCATCGATATTTAATTAAATTAGATTTAATTATTTAACAACAGAAGTTCGTTTAATCGGATTAAACGGAACCGAGCCGCGGCAAATGTTCGTAGAGATATTTAAATTTTTTCAATTCAAATATGTGGGGCCCATGTGTGGTAGGTGTACCTACCACCCAACTACCTTGTTTTACTTTTGGAAAACCATTTACCCACACCTACCAAGTTTAGGGTAAAAGTGAAATGGTTTTTACCTAAAGTATAAAAACAGAATATCTCTCTACACTTTGGTAACTATCATTATTCATTAGATGAATATTTTAGAAACCCTAGACAACTCTCTCTCTCTCCATCTTCTTCAAGCTCACGCCCAAGGGGCCAAACTTCACTGTTTTTCTGTCAACAAAAACGTGAGCAGTGAGGAAGCATTTTGTGGATTTTGTGGCAAGATCCAAGTGCTAGCACACTCATAGGAGACATACGAAGGTGTTAGGGAAACCCACCCACGAGCCGGGAATCAAACGACGAAGATTTGAAGCTCAAAAGGTGAACCAAAACTGAAAAACAGTGTGCAGTGGACTGGTCACTGCAGTTGCGTTTTTGGAGGTGAAAATCAATTTTGTTCTTCACCAAATCGTCTCAACCGATCAATGTGAGTATTCCGCTACCTCTTTTGATGTATTCACACATTATTTTCATGCTTGTTATGATCTTGGGACCTAAAATAAAACCAACAACAGGAACTCAGAAAATAACTTAGACTTGATCTAATTAAATATTTAGAAATAATAAACCCTAAGTATAAAAATAATTTTATTTTTTCTTTTTTGCCTAAGCCTCTCATTCTAACCATAGCCACCTTTCTTGTTTTTCAAACTCTCTCAAGTGTTGTGATAAACAAAGCAAGAACAAAAGAAAAAATTAAAAAGAAAACCTTGTGTGACTTTAATCTCAAAAGTGTTTATGGATTAGTTTTGTGAGTCTAGCCCATATTAGTTTCCGTTGATTGCGAGATATAGCACGAAAGTCCTTTTGGTGTTAACCAAGATCCATCTTCTTTTTCTTGTTCTTTGATTCACGACAGTGAGTATTATTTTTGCTCAATTTCGTACATAATTCTCCTTATTGTCCTTTTATTTTGATCAAATTCCTATAACAACAAAATCTATCTAATCAATCTTGCCTTAGCGTCATTCTTCGAAAGGAGCTACTTAAGAGCTGCATGATCAGTAAAACAGTGATATGTGAGCCAATAAGGTATGCACGAAATTTATCTAAGGCAAAAACTACAACTAGCAGTTCTTTTTTCAGTTGTGGAATAGTTCATTTGAGCAATATTCAAAGTCCTGCTAGCATAATAGACAACAAAAGGCTTCCATTCTTTCATTTGTCCTAAAACTGCTCCAACGACATAGTCACTAGCATCACACATAATCTCAAAGGGCAAATTCCAATCAGGAGGCTGCATAATTGGGGCATAAGTGAGTTTAGTAACTAATATTTTGAAAGCATTGTCACATTCTTGTGTCCATTCAAACGAGGAATCTTTAACGAGAAGGTTACACAATGGTCTAGATATAGAAGAAATATTATGTATAAACCTTCTATAGAAACCAGCATGCCAAAGAAAAAATTGAACATCTTTCACAGTCTTAGGTATGGGTAGCTTGGATATTAACTCAATTTTTGATTTATCTACTTCAATACCCTTAGAAGAAACAATGTGACCCAAAATAATACCTGAACAGACCATGAAGTGACACTTTCCACAATTTAAAACAATAAATTTTTCTTGACATCGAGCTAACACTGCCTTTAGATTAAGTAAGCATGCATCAAAAGAATTACCAAAGACAGTCAAATCATCCATAAACACTTCCATGCATTTCTCAATCATATCACTAAAAATACTCAACATCCATATTTGAAATGTAGGAGGTGCATTACATAAACCAAATGGCATGCGACGAAAATATAAGTACCAAACAGACATGAAAATGTGGTTTTATCTTGATCCTCTATAGATATTTCAGTTTGATAGTATCCAGAATAACCATATAAAAAGTAATAGAATGGGTGATTGCTACCCTCTCAAGAATTTGGTCATTAAAAGGAAGTGGGAAATGGTCTTTCTGGGTGGCGACATTTAGCTTCCTATAATCTATACACATGCACCATCCTATGACTACCTTATTAGGAACAAGTTCTCCTGCCTCATTCTGCACAACAATAACACCTGACTTCTTAGGGACAACCTGCGTAGGACTAACCCATTTACTATCAGCAATTTGGTATATAATACCTGCATCTAATAATTTTATCACTTCATTTCTCACGACTTCTTTCATAGTAGGGTTAAGTCTACGTTGAGGGTCTCTACGAGGGATAGCTCCCTCTTCTAGGTGAATCTTATGGGAGCAAATCAATGGAATAATACCTTTAATATCACCTATGGTCCAACCTAGTGCAGATTTATACTCACTCAATATGCCAAGTATTTTTTCACTTTGTGATGCACTTAGTTCAGATGAAATAATAACAGGAAAGGTATCACTTGGTCCGAGAAACGTATGCTGAAGACCTTCTAGTAATGGCTTTAGATCAACCTTTGGCGTTTCAGTTGTGGAAGGCTTTGGTTTCTCTCTGTCTCCTAGTAGAGCCTCAAACTGTGGCTGCCACACTCTTGTTCCATTATTCTACATAATAGAGTCATTGAGACTCTTGAATGACTGCATTAAGGGAAAACAGACCAATAGAACCAATAAAGGTGTCGGAAGGTATTTTGTCATTTTAGAAATCGTATACACTGACATTTGTGGTCCATTTCCATAAGTGTGCTTAAATGGTCATAAATTCTTTATCTCTTTTATTGATAATTTTCCATGATTTATGTATATATATTTGCTTTATAATAAAGGTGAAACATTAGATATTTTTAAGGCCTATAAAGCAGAGGTAGAGAAATAATCGGGGGAACAAATTAAAATCGTGAGATCAGATAGATGTGGAGAATATTATGGAAGATACATCAAATCAAGATAAAAACCAAGTCATTTTCTAGGTTTATAAAGGATTAAGATATTATTGCTCAATACATAATGCTAGGCTCACTGTCTCAAAATGGTGTAGCGAAAAGATGAAATCGAACATTAATGGACATGGTTTCGAATATGATCAACAACTCCAGTCTCCCATTATCCTTATGGAGTGAAGCTCTAAAAATTACCGTATATGTTAAATATGATTCCAATAAGGACGGTTCTCAAAACACCATTTGTATTGTGAAAATATTGGAAACTTAGTTTAATACATGTATATGAATATAGTTGTTCTAATGAAGTTAGAGTGTACAATCCATAAGAGAAAATTTAGACCCATCCCTAGGACACTCAGGGGTTTTTCATTAGTTTTTCAGAAAGGTCTAAGTGATATAAATTTTATTGTCCATCCCATACTTCTAAAATTATAGAGGCAAAGAATATAAGGTTTATGGAGAATGATGCAATCAGTGGGTGTAGTTGTAAGAGCGAAATGAGGTTTACCACTATGCCTATGACGTCAGTGACCACTACACTATTAGGCTCGTAGCTTAGAGAGAACTGATAGTCCCGCGGGGGGACTAACCAAAGAGTAATGGAGTCGCCACCCGGTATGAGACACCGATAATAATTTAAGGCTGCACTATACCCATTGCAATGTCCGACCTTAAATATGTTTGGGTTCAGAATGGTCTCTTACTAATATCGGTATAATATTTATGCTCAAATAAGGTATCCTCATATCTTATAAAGCAGTCACACGTAATATAATTTATAAATCATACAAGGCGCAAACATGATAAACTAGAATGCTATAAATAAATAAAGTTCAAGTGTGCAAATAAAAAATTACAATAATAATAATAATAATAATAATATAATAAATTGAAACATATCTCAAGTGGGTCTGGCCTCGGAGAGGCCTGGTTGGACATGGTATATGGTTGGCCGGATATAGCCCAAGGTTGGCCATATATATTTGTTCACATATGACCAGACTTACACGATGTCAAGCCGGACATTCAGCGTATTCTAGAAAAACAGAAACATTTATATGTAAATATAACAAGCATGCAATATAACAATAATAATAATGAAAAGACTACCCTACAGTGGTACATTGAGTTGTATCCAAAGTGTGGACCATAAATAGTCGTCCATTCGGAATCGGCTATGGAACATACGTTCGGGTTTCCATCCTATATACCATGGAATCATAGCCGAATATCATTAATGTCTGACCGGACATAAGACAAGTCTGGCCGAACTTCATTCATAGATCATACAGTAAAGAGAGCATGCATAATAATCATATTTTAAACAATAAACTAAGCGCATGCGTAACTAAAGTGGTAAAACGAAACAACTAATCATGCATAAGGAATAATAATAAGTAACATGATAATAACTAAGCATGCAATTGTTGGACAGTTTTGACCCATAGCGTCACTATTTGTACATATCATGGTGTTGTTGTACGAATTAACTATGTGATAAAGGAAATTGCTCTTCTATAATTTGTGATTAGATCACCAAGATGTATAAATGATAGGAGGTCCTTATGATTAGTTCCTGGATTGAGATGATATGAGACAGTATCAATCCACAAAGTTTTAATCATTAAATATCCCTACTCAAAGTATTATCGAGATTGGACATGGATAATACGGAAAAGACTAGTATTACACTTGTGCGCGTTGTGGGAGCATAACGACATAGTTCTCATATATTTGGGTATATGATACTCATGCAAGTGTAGTGGGAGGTTGTGTTTTACCGATGGTACGGAAAACAGCTTCGCTCTGGATAGACCCATCGGAATTCCATTGGTAGTATGACTATGGAAGTCCGAATCAGGGTAGGTGTATTTGGTCTTAACCTGAGACTTGCACCGCTAATACTTGCGACAATCAATGTACTTTGGTTTAGGTCGTCCGGGGCTTTAACAGGTTCTGGGTACACCTCTTCTGGGTATATTGAGAATCGTAGTGTATTGGGTGTGATGTCGAGATGGAAGTATCACTCCAGTCATAGTGGAGATGATGGTCACGCAGGATACAGAACTGGTTCTCTTATGTACTGCAGTAATTGGGATAATATGACTAGGTCATGATTATCCGATTATAGAGACTAGTTGCTAGAGATCCGATATGTGCTTCGTACGAGGGAGACACAATTCTAGCCCCAGGCCTTGCACGTAACATCCGATGCTGGATCGAAATACGCAATACTACATATACTATGCCTGATGTAGATCACATATTCCTGTAAGGATATTTCTGGAGAATTGGGTAGACATGGCGCTTTGCTAGAAGCCAACCTTGTCTTGTAAATCGGTACAAATGTAGTACTAGGTACTTACGTGTTCGGATAGTCCGACGATCGGATTTACTGCCAACATATCCGGGGATCTCATGGGTCGCTTCCCGAAGATTCACCGATGACGTATGACTCGCACTTTATTAATCTGGGATTAATTAGATGAGAGAGAAAATTAATCGGCGATTAATTACAGAGATATTTTATGTGAGATAAAATATTTATTTAAAGAGAGAGAATGATTAATTTGGAATTAATCGATAAAATAATATATTCGATATATTATATGAAATTAGATTTCGACGCGGAATTAAAATTAGATTTTAAATCGGGCAAATGAGTTAATTTAAAATTAATTCGTTAACGACGTGAATAGTAATTTTGCTAGGCATAATTATTTAATTACGTCGCAACGGAAAATTCGTTAATTTGGAATTAGCTAACCCGAGCCCGGGAGTGTTTGCGGACGCAATCGCATTGTGAATTGAAGTGCGGTCCACAAGTCACATCTAGCATCAAATCGCTAGTCACATCAAGCGTCAAATCACTTGTCATTTTGAGTGATGTGATGTGTAGTCATTGTGATGTGAATAATTGATGTAGTGGTTGTAGGCTTTTATTGCCTTGACTTTTTGCATTTGGTAAATCAATTAATTGATTTTAGAAAATCAAGAAAGTGTATTAGATACACAAACCAAACAAGACATCACGATCTCTCTCATTCTTCCTATCTCTCTCACGGTCTTGGACCTCTTTTCTTCTCCAATGTTTTTGTTTTCACCGAGAATGGAGGAGAAGCTAAGGAATTTTGTGGCAAAATTCCTAAGTGCTAGCACGATTCCGAGGTCTTGCGAAGGTGATAGGGTACCGCACATGTGAGCAAGGAATCACACAAAGCTTGGAGGGATCACCATTGCCGAAAATGGAGGACAATTTTTCAGCCCAATTGCCGAGAGCACTCTAGGAGGGAGCTTGAAGTTTTGTTCTTTGTCGCATCGCTCAACCGCTCAATGTAAGTATTCTGAAACTTCCTTGTTGTATTCACATGTATGTTTCTTGCTTAAATTGATCAATGGGACCTTAGAGAAACCCAACAATGGTATCAGAGCGAGATTGAGCATGAAACTTGAACTTAGGGTTAAAATTGGGCAAAAATCAATTTGAGCATGATTTGATGAAATTGTTTGATTGGGTATGCTTAAATGATGTTTAATTGAAGTTGTGCATGATCAATTTCATGAAATTTGATTGGATCAATTTTCCCCAATTTTTGAGGCTTGGCCGAGAATAATGAACCGTAATAGTCATAGTGATTTTTTTATTTTTGATTCATTGGATGACTTGAAATCAATTGGGTAATGTTGAATTGGATTTGATTGGATTAAAACCGAATCGGACATAGAAATCCCTACCATTGCCGAGACTAGTAAGCATGAAATGGGTTTGATTTTTGATTAAAATGTGTTGGACATGTTTTGATGTTAATGAGCATAATTAATTAGGCTAATTGATATTTTGGAAATGCTAATTTGGGTAATTAATTATAACAATACACTTTGGTTAATTAAGTTATAAAATTTGTCATTTGGTAATTTAATTAAATGAGCTTATTTTGGAATTGGGCCTTAAAAGTTGTAATTGGGCTTTAATGGGCTTGGTTCTACCAAGATGGGTTTAGGGTAAATTGGTTGGATCCAATTGGGCCCAAAACCATATCCATAAAGTCCAATTATGACTAATGGACCTTTAATATTTAATTGGGCCTAAATCGGTTTCTTGGCAAATAAGGGTGATTCCTTAAATGAGCTTTGGTATTTGGGTTTGACCCATATTGACCAAAAGTCCATGCCTTAGAAATTAATTAGAAGCCCATTGGACTTTAAATTAAATTAACATTGGATGTTAATCGGGCTTTGAGACCCGTAACGGTTAGATTTAGAATCTAAGTCGTAAAGGTTCGTTAATAAAGTGTAATATTTAATTTGGAATTAAATAAATGAATTAGTATTAAATAAAAATTAATTTGGATTTAATGTTGTAGTTTAATTTAATTCAAGAATTCGTACTTTAAGTACTTATTCGCAAAACGAGTTGGACTCGCGCAAAATCAAATCATTGTTTGAACATTGGATGTTCATTAATTATCAGATTAATTAATTGGATTAGATTGATTGATAACTTGCTTGTGTTAATACATGGTTGCGATGTATGAATAATGTATATCGGATGGATATTAGATGGGTGTGGCAATTTTGGAAATTGTTGTAATAAATTTAGAATTTATTAATTGGACCTACGTGTCCAGCCTATTACCTCCTTACTCTTTGTATTTCTCTTCTCACTTATTCCCCTCAATGTAAATGAGGTTTCTTTAGAAGTGTTATGTAATGGGTAGAAGTAATACATGTGCTAGTGGGAGAGAGGAAAGTGAGAGATTTGTTCTAGGAACAATTTGTTAAGTATCCATCTGCATATCATTATTATTTTATTTATATGCACCTTATTAGATGTTTAGAATGCATGATTAAGGGTGTATGATGATGAGACCTTAACAAAGATAATAAATTGGTTGCCAATTTGCACGCGAAAAACCTCACAAAATATTAAGCGTTTTCCCTTCCATTGAGTGATTATTACTCAAGATCCAAGACTGGCATTGGTTTGTTGGCCAAAGTCAAGGCCTTTGTCCGTCGAGGATGTGTTTGAATCATGAAAGCTTTGTTCCATATCAGAGTCTTGTCCAAGTTGTGATTTGTTGGCCAAAGTCAAGATCACTTCTTGTCCATCGACATTGATTACGAAGCTTTTCAAGGTCAATGGGTCACGCTTAACTGGGATCACTAAGTTTGTGGTGCCAAAGCCAAGGCTTAGTTGATTCAGAGGAAAAAAGGTTAGGCAATATATTGGATATATTGGCATATATAAGATATATGTTTCGGACTTGGATGTCCACCTACTGGATCTAGGAATTGGATGGGATCCAATTGATCTTTGAGATCTACCTAGTTAATTATATTACAATTTGTTGGCCAAAGTCAAGATTGTGTGTTATTTAACGGGATCCTAGTCCACTAGGAAACAAGGTTTCCTGAGTACTCCACATAGGGTTAGAGGCTCACCGAAAAATAGTGGGAGGCAAGTATTAAATTTTCAATATTCATTTAGTTACTTGCCATACGCGCTCATATCAATTTTTCGTCAAATAAAATATTTAATAGTTGGACTAATAATTAATTGTTGTTTTTATTAAAATAGTTGGATTGTATTCAAACTATTTCATTTATAGTTGATTATATAATTGGATTATAGTAATCAATATATTTGAATTAACAAATTAAATTATAGTTGATTATATAGTTGGACTATAGTAATCATTATAATGAATAGTACCAGAAATCGTTGATCAAATAGTTGGACTATTGCAACCAAGATAAATTCAAAGATTAGTGTTTAAAACATAATCCTGGGTGAAAAATGTTTTTTAAACGACTTTAATTTTCAAATTGGGAATAATTTCAGGATGGTCCTGGAAACTAAGAAGTTACTTTATTTGATAAAATAACATCGTATGCCTAAGCCTGGAGTTAAGCAAACAGTAGAGCATGATCTTTGGAGGATTCATGTGATGATAACTTTAGTGCTTAATCCATTATGCTTGCCGCATAGACTCCTTAATTTCTTAGTCAGAACTAAGGATTAGATCCTTATAGTATGATAATGAAATTGAAGGATCTTCATAGATCTATTTTTAGATCTTTGAAGTACTAAATTGCAATAGTAAACTCTTGGAGAGTTAAAGGCTATACTCAAGGAGTCAAAGCCAAAGTTTGCAATAAGGTAAGAAGCGCAAGGCGCATCTCACTTCGACGTTCCGGAAGGCAAAGGCTTGGCCAAAGGCTTCTGAAGTGTGGAAAAAGGCAAAGGCAAAATCATTATAATCTTCTGGGAAGATAAATGACATATCCCAAAATGTCTGTCTAAATTGTGGCAAACGGGGACACGGAAGCGTGACTGCCGTATGGACAAGCCAGACATGAAGGAATTGAAGACGGGCAAGGCTCCGGCTTCAAATATGTTTGTCATAAATATGTTCACTACTAGTATTAAAATTGAATTTAAATACTAGATGTGGTACATAAATATGTACTGATGTGCAGAATCTGCTGTTAGCAGGATACTGACTTCAGTTGAGATTTTTCTGCGAATTGAGAATGGGACGAAAATCGTTGTTTTAACCGTAGATACCTAAGTTTAGGAACTACCCTTTGGCTGTGTACTTAAATTAGGAAACTGTTATAATGTAACTAGTTTGACTAGAAACATTATCTCTATATCAGGGTTTAACCTGTTGCGGATATACCTTTATATTCTAGAACAGTAAAGTGTTTCATTTTATAAAGATGATATTGAAATAAACACATTAGATGTGAATAACAGCATTTATATTTTGAATATAAATAAATCTCAAACATATGACATGACAAACAAATAGCTCAAACTGAGTAAATCAGTTGAGACTTATTAGTGGCATTGTTGTCTGGGACACAATTAAACAAGACTCGTATATCCACACTTTCGAAGAGTGGGTACTAGGACAAATTTGATCCTATTTAAATGAAGTCTACGAATCTAATTTATTAGGCAAAGTGCCTAAAACATCTTTACTTGGTTAAAGTGCAAGTGCCACCGATCTGTTAGCCCTCGTTCATAGTGACGTAAGTGGGCCCATGTCTAGCTAGGCTAGAGGTGGATATGAATATTTCGTGACTTTTACGGATGAGGCATCGCATTATGGTTATGTGTTTCTTTTGAAACACAAATCGGAAAGTTTTATAGTTTCGACACGAAGTAGACAAACAGATCGACAAAAGTATTAAATCGTCACGGTTAGACCATGATGAAAATACTTAAGCAATAAGTTTCTAAAATACTTGAAAGAGTATAGTATTCTTTCAATGATGACTTCTCCCGGGACACGTCAGTTTGACGGTGTGTCCGAAAAGAGAAACCGAATTTTATTGGACATGATAAGGTTAATCATGAGTCGCTCTGAGCTACCATTTCCTTCAACGGATATGCATAAACAGTGCAGAACTTATTTAGAATAAGGTTCCATAAAAATCTGTTTGACAGACTTCATATTAGATATGAATAGGAAAGAAACTGGGTTTCTTATTCCTAAAGATTTGGGAATGCTAGGCATATGTTTGGATGATACCAAACCAGAACCCAAATTGGATAAGTGCCTAATTGTGGGTTATCCTAGGGAAACCAAAGTATAGTACTTATACATCTCACAAGAGAACAATGTATTTGTTGCTCACCATGCGATTTTCCTAAAAGGAATACCTATATGCAGTGGTAAGTGGGAGGAAAGTAAAACTCGATGAAAATCGGAGTAATACTGTTCCAGGCACCGATTCCTTAATGGAACACAAATAGTTCATCAAGGATGAAACTATACCAATAATCTTTGAATACACAAGAACCACGTAAGTCGGAGAGAGTCAGAAAATAACCTGGGGTATGGGTTTCTGATCTCACCTCGTAAAGATGTCAATCTTATTGAGGAATACGAACTGACTACGTATGAGGAAGTGATACAAGATATCGACTCCCAATTATGGAAAAGTTCCATGAAGTCCAAAATGGATTCCATGTATATCAACCAAGTTCGGACACTGGTTGTTGTACCGTAAGGCATTGTGCCTATTGGTAGGTCTTCAAGGAAGACATATATGGAAGGCAACACACCAACGTACAAAGCTAGGCTTGTAGCGGAGAGATATTGTTATCAACATTGTGTCGATTACGATGAAACATTTTACCTGTTGCCACGGTATATCCATTTGGATAATGCTTGCTAAAGCTGCATGTTTCATTTATGAAATATGGCAGCTGAATGCCAAAACCACTTTCCTTAACATAAACCTTTCGGAGGATGTTTATAACATCCTGACGGTTTTGTCGTACCATAAATAGAAAACAAGGTTTGCAGGTTATTCGATCCATGGATGGATTGAAGCAAGCATAGTGATCTTGGAATTATCGTTTTGATGTAATCATAATGGTATATGATTTAATTCAAGACGAAAATGATTCTTGTGTATATAAGGAGGTTAGTGGGAGGGCACTGACAGTGAATGTCCTAAATAATGATGACATATCATTTCTTGGAAATGATATTCCCATAAATATAATCGGTGAAAGCTTGGCTTTCGAGAAAATTCTCCATAGAATTCTTGGGAGAAACAACCTTTATTCTAGGAATAAAGATCTACTGGGATAGATTTAAAGTTGTTGACACTCTCCTAGAAATCGTACAATAATAAATTTACACGACCTGGTGTCTCATACGCTTTGAGCATATGGAGTCACAATCGGCCAATCCAAGTGATAGTCATTGGATTGACATTAAGAACATCCTTAAGTATCTTAGAGGAACTAAGGATGTTGTCTTATACTATGGAGAAGGAGAACTTGAAGTGACTGGGATCACTGCTGCAAGTTTCCAAACCGATAATAACGACTATAAGTCGTAAGAACGGTATTACAAAGTTTGAATAACGGAACAGTGAGCTGGAAATCTTCCAAGCAAAATACTGTTACCGAATAAACAACAAAAGTGGATTATTGCTGCAACTAAGGCAGCAATAGAAGCCTTCTGGATTGATAATAATCTAATTAGATTAGAATAGTTCTGTTAGGAGCTGAGCTAGGCTACAGCGCAGGCTAAAGAATTAATGGTCTCATCAACGATCCAAATATATACTTCGATATTCATCTGATTCGTTCGGATCATACATCGTGGAGATGTGATGATCGAATAAATCACATCAGATGATAATCATACAAATCCGCTGACGAAAGTCTTTTCTCATTAATTTGAGCGAACCGTACATAGTTTGGGTGTAAGACACTCGAGTGACTGGCTATAGGCCAAGTGGGAGATTGTTGGACAGTTATAACCCATAGCATCACTATTTGTACAGATCATGGTGTTGTTGTACAAATTAACTATGTGACAAAGGAAATTGCTCTTCTATCATTTGTGATTAGATCACCAAGATGTATAAATGATAGGAGGTCCTTATGATTAGTTCCTGGATTGAGATGATATGAGACAATATAAATCCACGAAGGTTAAATCATTAAATATCCCTAGTTAGAGTATTATCGAGATTGGACATCGATAATGCGGAAAAGACTAGTATTACACTTGTGCGCGTTGTGGGAGGATAACGGCATAGTTCTTATATATTTTGGTATATGATACTCATGCAAGTGTAGTAGGAGGTTGTGTTTTACCGATGGTACGGAAAACAGCTTCGCTCTAGATAGACCCATCGGAATTCCATTGGTAGTATGACTACGTGTCTATAGAAGTCCGAATCAGGGTAGGTGTATTTGGTCTTAGCCTGAGATTTGCACCGCTAATACTTGCGACAATCAATGTACTTTGGTTTAGGTCGTCCAAGGCTTTAACAGGTTCTGTGTACGCCTCTACTGGGTATATTGAGAATCATAGTGTATTGGGTGTGATGTCGAGATGGAAGTATCACTCCAGTCATAGTGGAGATGATGGTCACGCAGGATACGGAACTGGTTCTCTTATGTACTGTAGTCATTGGGATAATATGACTAGGTCATGATTATCTGATTATAGAGACTAGTTGCTAGAGATCCGATATGTGTTTCGTATAGGGGAGACACAATTCCAGCCCCAGGCCTTGCATGTGACATCCGATGCTGGATCGAAATACGCAATACTACATATACTATGCCTGATGTAGATCACATATTCCTGTAGGGATATTTCTGGAAAATTGCGTAGACATAGCGCTTTGCTAGAAGCCAACCTTGTCTTGTAAATCGGTACAAATGTAGTACTATGTACTTACGTGTTTGGATAGTCCGACGATCAGATTTACTGCCAACATATCCGGGGATCTCATGGGTCACTTCCCGAAGATTCACCAATAACGTATGACTCGCACTTTATTAATCTGAGATTAATTAGATGAGAGAGAAAATTAATCTGTGATTAATTACTGAGATATTTTATCTGAGATAAAATATTTATTTAAAGAAAGAGAACGATTAATTTGAAATTAATCGATAAAATAATATATTCGATATATTATATGAAATTGGATTTCGACGCGGAATTAAAATTAGATTTTAAATCGGGCAAATGAGTTAATTTAGAATTAATTCGTTAGCGACGTGAATAGTAATTTTGCTAGGCATAATTATTTAATTACGTCGCAACGGAAAATTCGTTAATTTGGAATTGGCGAACCCGAGCCCGGGAGTGTTTGCGGACGCACTCGCATTGTGAATTGAAGTACGGCCCACAAGTCACATCTAGCGTCAAATCGCTAGTCACATCGAGCGTCAAATCACTTGTCACTTTGAGTGATGTGATGTGTAGTCCTTGTGATGTGAATAGTTGATGTAGTGGTTGTAGGCTTTTATTGCCTTGACTTTTTGCATTTGATAAATTAATTAATTGATTTTGGAAAATCAAGAAAGTGTATTAGATACACAAACCAAACAAGACATCATGATCTCTCTTATTCTTCCTATCTTTCTCACGGTCTTGGACATTTTTTCTTCTTCTAATTTTTCTGTTTTCACCGAGAAAATGGAGGAGAAGCTAAGGAATTTTATGGAAAAATTCCTAAGTGCTATCACACTCCTGAGGTCTTGCGAAGGTGATAGGGAACCGCACTTGTGAGCAAAGAATCACACAAAGCTTGGAGGGAACACCATTGCCGAAAATGGAGGATAATGTTTCAGCCCAATTGCCGAGAGCACTCTAGGAGGGAGCTTGAAGTTTTTTTTCTTCGTCACATCACTCAACCGCTCAATGTAAGTATTCCGCAATTTCCTTGTTGTATTCACATGTATGTTTCTTGCTTAAATTGATCCTTGGGACCTTATAGAAACCCAACAACAATTAATTGGAGAAAAGAATAAACACGACCGGATCTATACATCATTGGACGAAGGTGTGTTCTTGTCTGATTGGACATAGTGTACGTCTGATTGGAGATATTATGTCAAAACCAAAATCTCAGATGCGAAGAAATATTAAAATGGATGCCATCATATCATACTTTTTCGCATATAATGTGGTCGTCGGGTTATTGCTGGATTCGTACCACGAGGGAATGGAACTATAAATATTGGTGTTGTTTTCTTTCTCTTTTTCTCTCTCTAAAGTGGCAGGTTTTCAATTTTTTAGCAGAGGTTTCTTATGTGGATCTGAACTAGTTTCTTTGTGAATGGTAAATACATTTTTTATAATGCAAGGGAAGAGTTTAAAAATGGAAGAAAGGAGCAAAATCCTTTCATTCTCTTATGTCTGTCTCGAGTGATTGTCACTCTCTCTATATTTATATTTCAATACATATCCGACAGAATATACAGTTTGAGATATACATCTAGTCGGGCATAATCATGCCCATGATTCCAGTAATTGAATATATGTATAATTATTGGTAGCTCGATATATATCCGGCTGGATATTAGATTTGAATTATATGTCCGCCAGACGTAATCAAGTTCCTTAACTTTAGTAACTGATATGCTCGTTCACTGACAGTTGTGTAATGTCAGGCCAAAAAATTTAGTTTCGAGAGAAGGTAAGCCGAACATAAGTGATGTCCAATTGACTTTTGGTTGTGTTCCATGAAGTTCATTTCCTTCATGGCATTCATTCTTATAATTACCCAATTTTCAGAGGGTTTCCCCGTAAGAGACTCATCATCAGGCTATGCATATAAAATACAGTGTCTACAATCGGCCCCATTTTGGTAGGCTTGTGCAGTGTGTGACAATGACATGTCTATCAAAGTCATGAATGTATTTTTTACATACATGGCTTTCCGAGCTTTGCTGGGCTTACTTTGCTATGTTGTAGTAGTTTGTTTGTTGTTTGGTGTATGTACCTCATTCTCGGAGTTGTTTGTGACATTTCTACCTCATTCTTGAAGTTTGTACCTCATTCTTGGAGTTATCTGCGATGTTGTAATCCCATTCTCGAAATTTGTACCCCATTCTCCGAATGTGTTTACTGTCTTATCCTCATATGCTATCTTTTCTTTATTCTCGAGGTTCTTTCCCCATTCTCAAAACTATTTATCGTATTGTACTCATTCTCGAGGTTCAAACCCAATTCTTGGAGCTGTATGTCTTCTCGTCCTCAATCTTGAGCTTTCACTTCATTCTGATGTTTGTTTGATGTTCGTCTTCATTCTTGAAGTTGTCTTCATTCTCACAGCCATCTTCATTCTTGAAGTTTCCTTCATTCTCGAAGTATCCATTCTCGGAGATGTCCTCATTCTCGAAGTTTGTTGTCTTCATTCTTGAAGTCCGTATCCATTCTCGGAGATGTCTTCATTCTTGAAGTCTGTATCCATTCTCGTAGTTGTCATCATTCTTGACGTCTGTATCCATTCTCGAAGTTGTCTTCATTCTCGAAGTTGTCTGATTCTAATGCTCATTCTCAAGGCTTCACTTCATTCTTAAAGCTGTCTGATTTTCATCCTCAAGGTTTTATTTCATTCTCGAAGCTGTCTGATTCTCATTCTCATTCTCAAGGCTTCACTCCATTCTCGAAGTTCATATCCATTCTCGGAGATGTCTTTATTCTTGAAGTATGTATTCATTTTCGATATTGTCTTCATTCTCGAAGTATGTATCCATTCTCTGAGTTGTCTTCATTCTCAAAGTTTCTCTTTATTCTCGAAGCTGTCTGATTCTCGTCCCCATTCTCAAGGCTTCACTTCATTTTCAAAGTTTTCTCATTTTCATCATCATCCCCAAAGATTCACTTCACTCTCGAATCTATATGATTCTCATCCTCATTCCCAAGGCTTCACTTCATTCTCGAAGCTATCTAATTTTGGTCCCCATTCTCAAAGCTCCACTTTATTCTCGAAGCTATCTGATTCTCGTCCTCATTTTCAAGGCTTCATTTCATTCTCAAAGCTATCTGATTCCCGTCCTCATTCTCAAGGTTTTACTTCATTCTTGAAGTTATATGATGTTTACCCGCATTCTCGAGGTCTTGATTCATTCTCAAAGTCATCTGATGTTCACTCTCATTCTTGAGGTCTTACTTCATTCTCAATGTTATCTGATGTTCACTCTACATGCTTCATTCTGAGGCTTCATTCCAATTCTTCGAGGATTCATCCTCAATATTCTCTCCTAGGCGGGCTTCGCCCCTATTATTTTTCTTAGGCGGGCCTCGCTCCCAGTGTTTTCTCCTAAGCAGGCCATGCCCCAAGTGTTTTTTCTTAAGCGGGCATCGCCCCTAGTGTTTCATCCTTCTGACTTTAGTTGCTTCATGGTTTGGAGGCTTCAATGTTTGACTATAATTTCCGTATCTTGCTTCATTCTTTGAAGGCTTACTTTGTTTGAATTATATATATATATATATATAATATATATATATATATATATATACATGCATGCAAATAATCTCTAATTGCATGCCCGTTCTTCGGCTTGTGAGGGTGCATGGGTCACTATATTTTTCTGTATAAATATCACTAGGATTCGTCTTATTTTTACCCAAGTTATCCCTTTGGGTTCTTGAACACTTGATTTTACTTTCCAAATCCTTTTTTTTATCATGTAATAACTCTATGTATGTTCTCAAAAGATTTTCTCAAAATTTCATCCTTTTCAAGTTTGAGCATTGTCTAAATTCAAAATTCAATTCAATAAAGTTTTCACCTTTTCGAATGCTTCTCCATGTGTGTGTGTGATTCTTTTACGTATCATTACGAGCAACCCGAATCGATTTATGCTGACTTTAAATATGGATTTAGTGCTGACACTTTAGTTCATTTTATCCTTTCTTTGCCTAGACAAGCTAACATCTAGTTAAGGATCAACATGTTTATGATTTCTCTTATGTAGGGTTTATTCTTAGCTTCCCTAAGTCGTCAAACTGCCATTTGACGTAAAAACTACATATTTGTGATGCGAGTCCCTGATTACTTATCAATTTCACCAACTCAAGTTGTTTTGCATGCTCAATATTTTAAATTTTCGTTTGACGTAAAATTAGTTATGGATGCACGATACTTCTGGTCACTAAACAATCAAAACAGCAGAGCAGGTTTTGTGGGATTCACCATTTTTCTCTCTTTCCTTATCTTTTTCACTTTTTTTTTAATCTTTTTTTTCCTCACATTTTTTGCTCTCTTTTACGTCATCTCATTAACCTAGTGTCATCTTAACATTGACTTTGGAAAAGAGTCAAATGAATGTTAAATGCTTTTGATTATTTCTACCAGTTGTGCCAGTATAATCTCTTTCGAAATGCATTGTAATTCTAAGTGCAAGTTTTAGGGTGCTTTTATTGATAGCATTAAGAAGAACTGAATTTTATTTCATCATCAAACTTTGGAAAAAGTCATTATATAACAAGAAAGATCAATATAATGTAATAATCATCCATAATAGTGGTGCCCCTCGGGATCAGATATCTTGCCGACCTCTCTAACTGATCCATGCAGGTATTGTACTACGAGCGCTATCATTGTTTTCCATTTCTACATCCGTTATTTACTTTTTGACTAGTCTGTCTTGTTCCCTAACCCAATGTGCCACTATGATGGCTACAAAACAAAGGGTCCATATGATGCATGTTTGCATGCGATGCATGAAATACATGTAATGTATGCTCAACCAGCATATATCATTCCAACCTTATTTCTACCCCACAAGTGGTAAGTCCATATCTGCCATAGGTTTGGTTTAGTTTATGCACCAACGGAGGATACACAAACTCGTTTTCTCATATGCTAACCTTGGCTACCTTGGTTCCGTTCCATTATTAAAAGACAAATACCGCACATTTATAAAAATATCTAAGCCTAATATAGGGATCGTGCCATTGTCTGAAGATGACATATTGGACCCTTAGTAATCTCGACTATTTTGGGATGGACTTAGAATGTTTAGGAATATCCAAATGGGTAAAATAAGGCATACCATTTCTAGATGAAAGCCAATACGAGTATCAGACTCATGTTTTAGCTCATTTGGATTATAATCAAACATTTCAGACCCAACGACGGTTTTTCATACATGGTGGCCCGCTATCATTTCAAAGCATTTGACCCAATTATCATGAAAATGTAAACTTGTCCCAGTTGAAAAGTCCCAACAAGTTTACACCCCACGACAAAGGGTCCAAACGACTTCAAATGATTGGGGGCCCAAACACAAGCATAAAAGAAGCTTATATAGCATAACACCTATCAATTTTCATGTGGGTTTAAAAGGGTAAGGCTTAGGCTCTTATAGGCGAAGGGATTACCACAACTAGGTCTCCCTACTCAAGGGTTAGATTGAACAAGTGAATGCACCTTTTCTATACTTAAGAATATAAAGGATTGTCTAAATCTAAATATCTCTACTCAAAGGTTAGATAGACCGAATGAATGCACTTTTTCTATACCTAAGGATATAAATGATTGTCCACAACTAGGTCTCCCCAGTAGACCAAATGAATACACCATAATACCTAGGACTACACACCCCTCAAAACTTAGTTTTAAGGAAGATAAAAGTTTAGAAAATTCTCATGAACCTTCAGGTTTTTTGGTTGTAATTCAAGATAATCATCAAGATTCACAAAATTATCAACCACCAATTTTCGAAGAACCAGATCATGAATAGAATATTCTTAAAGATCGAGATATTGAACATCTTCCTTGAGAGGATGTTGGTATAGCTTTAACTTGTGATTTCTTTTAACTATATCGCGTACCTATAAGAATCTGACATTAATATTTGTGGTGAAGATGACCTATCCCATTTTTGCATGCTATGAATAGTAGAAGATGTATAATGCCATGAAAGATGAGGTAGATTCAATGGCTAATAATTAAGTCTGAGATCTTGTTGAGTTGCTTAAATGAACCATGGTTATTGGCTTTAAATGGGGTTTTAAAACTAAAATAGATTCTTTAGATAATGTCGAAAGATATAAATAAAGACTTGTAGCCTAAGGATTCACTTAACGAGATGGAATTGATTATCATGATATATTCTCTCCAGTCTCTAAGAAGGATTCTTTCAGGATAATCATGGCATTGGTAGCCCATTTTGATATGAAGCTACACAAAATGAATGTGAAAACAACCTTCCTAAATAGAGAATTAGAGAAAAAAATTTACATGAAATAATCAGAAGGCTTTATCTCAAATAAAGGTGCTCACTTGGTTTGTAAGTTAAAGAAGTCTATATATAGATTAAAATAAACTTCTCGCCATTGATAGTTAAAGTTTACTTATGTAATTTCTTCATTTGGTTTCACAGAGAACATTCTAAATCAATGTATATAGCATAAGGTCAGCGGGAGCAAAATCATTTTCTTAGTTCTTTATGTAGATGATATTTTACTTGCTTCTAGTGATCTGAGCTTGCTTCATAAGGTAAAATAATTTCTCTCGTAATGTTTTGAAATGAAAGATATGGGTAAAATCTCTTATGTCATTTTCATAAAAATTCAAAGAGATAGATCCGAAGGGATATTAGGACAATCTCAAAAAACCTATATTAATAAAGTCATTGAGAGATTTTGTATGAAGAATTGTTACCTAGTGTGACACCTATTGTCAAAGGTGAAAAATTTAGGTTGAAACAATGTCCATAGAATAATTTACAAATGGAACAAATGACTAACATTCCTTATGCTTCTGCAGTTGGAAGCTTAATGTATGCTCAGGTTTGTACAACCCCTGGCATTGTATTTGTAGTAGGAATGTTGGGTAGATATCAAAGTAATCCAAGTTTGGACCACTGTAAGGCTGCAAAGAAAGTGATGTGGTATTTTAAAGGAACCAAAGACTACATGCTTACTTATAGGAGATCTAATCATTTGGAGATGATTGGATATTCAGACTCTGATTTTGTTGGTTGTTCTGATATTAGAAAATCAACTTTAGGATATGTCTTCTTACTAGCTGGAGGGGCCGTCTCCTGAAACAGTGCGAAACAGTCTTTAGTTGCTATTTCAACTGCAGAAGTAGAGTTTATATATTGTTTTGAAGCAACAACATAAACTATTTGGCTAAAGAGTTTTATTTCTGGATTGGAAATTGTTTATTCAATTTCTGGACCATTGAGAATTTAGTTTGATAATTCCGGTGAAGTGTTTCTAGCTAAGAACAATAAAAGTGGAAGTCGAAGCAAACATATCGACATTACGTACTTAGCTATTAGAGAACATGTTAAATCACAAAAGTTTAGTATTAAACATATCAGTACCAAATTGATTATTGCAGATCATTTGACGAAAGGATTACCACATAATTTGTATAAAGAACATGTAGAGCATGTGAGATTCATTTCTATTATGTGAGTTTTATATAATTTAGATATCGTATTTTATGTATTGAAGTTTATTCACTTGACTCTTAATTTTTCAAATTTTATCATCTTATATAATTTGTATACATAAAGTTTAGACAATAACAATATAGATATTTGAACTAGAAGCTTATTCATAAAGATATATGACATATAAGGTACTCACACAAAGAGGAGATTACTTTGAAATACATCGAATGTAATACTTTATAATAAAGGATTTACTGCCATGATTCATAGTTATCAATTCTTGTTTGAGAATAAGGTTTAGAGAGAGTTAATGTTATGAGTTATGATTAGATGGACCAAGTGGGAGAATATTAGACATATATTGTATATGTGTAGTGGTCCACTAAACTTTAAATTATTTATCTTACTAAATAATTTATTTAATTAATGAAGTTAGCTGCAACTTTATCTCTTATCATTCAAAGTTTTAAATTAAAATAACTTCCTTCCACTCCCAAGTAATTTGTAATTCCCATGATCTCTATTGGTTGGTTATCTAAAGTGTAGGGATAATGACCCATCTTTTCCCCTACTATATATTGTCTTCTTGATGGGAGAAGACATGTGGTTCTGATATGGTCTTTAGGAAAAAATATTAAGGTCTTGGTCTAATAATAAAGCTTGTGCATTCTATCAAGTCACGGGAATCTTATAGTGTTGGATAGACTAGAAAAATTCGGTGATACCATTAAAACACAAATTACTCCTTCTGACTTTTACTCTATCCATAAACATCTTGGATTGTGTTATTTAGGCTTGAAGAATCTGATTACTATGAAGAATCTATTGCTATGACTAGGGGTAAGTTCCTCACTTCCGCTGTAATTTTGATAATCATGTTATGTATATCATTAATGACTTTCATCTATATGTTAAATTTAGAAAACTCACTAGTAATCTATGAGTTGCTTAACCAAGAGAGTAGACATAACACATACCGGTATAATCTAGATATATCAATATTTTTATATTGATGATCATACAACTTTGAATATTTAACTGTAACGAGATCTCATAAAGGCCTATTGAGATCCAATGTTCGATGCAATCTAAGTTCAATGTAAATTGGACCTTACATACAGTTATGCCTTTCAAACTACGACCAGAGTAGTTGCTCCATAAAAGTGACAAGGTCGTTAGGCCTAGAACAACAAACCTTAAATGAGTATCACCAAACGCACTCTTAAGAAAATAGTTGGGTCTCATTTTGTATTTACTGAGCTTGGAGTACATTTGGCATTATTAGGACACAGCAGGGTAAAAGTCTAAAGTGGTCTGCATCATGCACGAGTTCATGGCCCATTTCGTTTGACTTGTCTGCAAATTTTAGGGAGTAGTGATGCCAACTTTCGGTGCCCTCCGCAAATCACGCACGAAAAATTATATCTCAATCAAATAAAAAAAAAAAAAGAGTAATGATATATTTACACATACTTATTTCTAAAATTTTCTCTACTTCCTCACTGTAGTTACAATGAGCTACAGTAAATTACTGTAGCTACAGTGAGAGAGTTTGAAAAACTTTAGGAATAAATATATGTAAGTATATCATTTTTGAAAAAAGAATACATAATCATAATCTAAAATGAAGATTGTATACTGAATTAGATTTATACTAAGTATTAAATAATGGTTAAAGAGATGAATGAGTGTATAAAATTCAACTCAATATAGAATCATGATATAGAATCTAACTTAAAGTAAAAGATGTTGCACACAAATCCATTAAAAAAAAGTCGAACATAGTTTATAAAATTCCCCCTATAAATAAGATACTAGAAATATCTTAATATACGCTCTCTTACTCATATTTTTAACACAATCCCATAAAATTATTAAAATAACTATACAAGCCAACTAATTATCCACTTACAAAATTACGTGTAAGTGCCTTGCTTGTACTTGCGAAAGAGGTCTTCAGTTTTGGCATTTCTGAAGGCACAACATCCAATGAAATAAACCACAATCAAAGCAACAAGAGTAACGAGCAATATGATATCTACTCTTATCCATTCTTTCTTCAGATTAGCAAGCAATCCAGCTTTGCATGAATCACAGTGGTAGCAAAGCTGCATTTGGTCATTGCTCCACTGCAGGCAATCCATGTCCGCTGCATTGTTAATGGGACTTATCCAATACGTTGGGTTTACAAATGTGTATCCGCACTCTGTTGGAGGCTTACAGCATCCAGACTGTAAGTAGAGCAAGAACAAAAAGAAAAAAAATAAAGTATAATGGAATAAAGGAAAAAGACGAATAAGATGTGTAACTCTTTTTGAAAGCAATATCTTAACCTGGTTGCATTTTCCGAATCTAATGCTTGTTTTTTTATTAAGAAAATCTGATTTCTTCATTGTTCTATGTATCCCCAGTTAGTTTAAATAGTAAAATGTTACAGGAGATTTGGACCGGCTGGCTTATATGATGATGGGGAGCATATTTAGTAACAAACTACAAACAGCTTAATGTACGCATTTTATTCTTGTTTTTTCATTGGGAGACACGGCCTTACTTTTTTTACACGGCCTTATTCTGTTTTTTCAGAAACAGGTTTAAAGATCCTGATTTATATAATCTTATTCCTGTTTTTTTCATAGAGAGGCACAATCTTCTTTTTTTTTTTCACTGAGTTGTTGTCTTCAAGTTTCGAATTCGTGAAGATATCAAAATTAACACTTGATCAGAGCGTCATGCACTGCCTTCCTAATAACATTTACTAACCAGGAAAATCTTATATATACTAAAACTAAATTTCTGAAAAATCTAATAAAAATGAAGTTTTCAAAAGTATAGGACAAGTTTAATTACTTATTTAAATTCAGAAGTAGAAGAAAATATAAACCAAAAAACAAAAATACCTGTAAAGGAGAAATATGTGCATTGAAGAAATCCTGGGCCATCCTATAATTCTGGTTCAACTCAGCACACATTTGTGTAGAGCTAAGGCAGCTTTTGATCCGATCCCATTTGAAAGGGCTTCGAACTCTTCTTCTTAGCCAGCCAGAATAATCATCAAGGTGATATTCCAAGTAAGCCCTGCTAGGTGCAGGATGGCCTGAACCCTTAAGGGTAACCATGTAAATGAAAACAACTAAACAAGCCAGCAGTATTATAAGAATGAGCATGGCAACGAGGTAAAAGATAAGGAGCCAAGAGATGCGCCAGAATCCTCCAATGAAGCCAGCTAGAGCCACAACCAAAAGCAAGATACCCAGAATAATAACTGGCCATTGCAAAAGCTTGACACAAGAATTGTCTGGCTCGGTTGCAAGCCAGATTCCAGCTCCGATGACTGGGATTGAGAGAAGCGTGGCAACGAAGTTGATGGCTCCAATGACATTGTTGCTAAGTGCCATTCTTTTTTAGAGATTATTTTTTTTCAGGGTTTTGTTTTTTGTTTTCTTTGTTGTGTAGAAAGGTTTTTTTCATAGAACCCCACTGGGTTTTGTTCCTTACCTTGCATCCATGAAAGCTACTAAACTAAAGCAAAGAAATAATAAATGTTAAAACTTTTTGAAAAGGGAACCCTTGTACAGGATTTGGGCCAAAAAAAAAAAAGGATGGAGATTAAAGTGTTGCGTTGGCTTACAGCTAATGCACGTATGTTGTGGGAATACAAAAAAGAAATTAAAGAAGAACGAGATCAGCTGCATTTGCATTTTTGCATTGGATGCTTTAAAACTTGGGCCAAGTATAATTTTTTTAATCCGAAATTTGATTTAAATTGGAAATTATTCAAAATTTGAGAAATATTAACTGGTATATTTAATATCATAAAAAATATATTAATTTCCATTGTAACAACAGTAATAGAAACTAATTTTGTTAATGATTTTATATGAAAAGACTAAAAATACTCTTATGAATTTAATATTTAAAGGTTAAATGACCAATATAACCAGAATACAGAATGAATCACAGCACTGATGCCTGGCCATTCCCAGTTGTAATTTTCCCACTTCACTAAGCCTGAATCTCCAGCCCCTGTTGCCACTTTCTCATTCAAAGTCTCCAGCAAAATCACCCGAAAGTTGCAACCATCACTAAGCCTCATTATTTTTTTACGTTATCTTATACTCTAATATTTGTTCCATAATTTATAAAATAGTTTATATTTTCTTGTAATATTTTCTACTAAACACACCCTACATATATTAGGGTGGACGGGTGGACACTTTCAAGATTTTTGCTTAATTTCGAATTTAAGTCAAACTTTAAGTCGAAAAATATACTTTACCCAAAAACTTTAATAATGCAGTTTGATAAAAAAAAAAAAAAAAAAATTAAATAACTCAATTTCGACAGTGTAAATAATATATATATATAACTTTACTCAATTTTTTATTTCCTCCGGAATAAAAAATTTAGGCTTCTATTAAAAAAAACCAAGTAAGATAAAATCTTTATTATTTAACTATGACCAAACATAAAATTTGTATTGGTATAAAATTACTAAAAAAGATTAAAAAAAATAACAAACAAACAAAAGAGAGTAACAAACAAACACTACAAGAAACATGTATTTTAGCATTTGAAGTTTTAGTGTCGCCGCAAAAATCGTCGCCAAATATATTTTTAGTATCGCCAAAACCTTACGACGCTAAAAGTAATAACATATTGCATCGCAGAGATAAACGACGCTAAAAGTACAACATTTAGCGTCCTCACAAGACATTCAACGCAAAAATGTTAATATTTAGTACCACAATAAATTTTTTGACATTAAATATAGACATTTAGAATCGAATATAGGTTGCAATGCAAAATATCATAATTTTCAGTGTCGCTACCTATATTCGACGCTAAAGGTCACAATCTTTAAGGTCGATACTTAACTTCAACGCAAAAAAAAACATAAATTAAAAAAACACACCCTAACCATAATTAAAATATGCATTGGTGTAAAATTACTATAAAAGGTTAAAAAATAACAAACCAACAAAAATTAAAAAAAAAATAATAAAAAATTAAACACACACCCACTGACATGGGAATTTTTCCATTCCTATTCCTATGTTCAACTACTGATAGGAAGAAAACACTGAAAGAAGAAGAAACGTTGATGGATTAAAGATGGTTTCAGCAAACTTAGACCTGAAAATGGTCTTTAGCACCATCTGCAGTTGCAGTGTTATGCTAGTTTGAATGCTTATCAAAAGATTTTATGATAAATTTGAAATTGAGATTTGGTCTGCAGGGAGGCAGCAATGACACTGATAACAGGAGCTAATGCTCTTCCGGGTACTTTGATATTTTTCATATTTGTGTTAAAATTAGCCTAATTACGAACCCTGATCATTATTTATGTTGTTGTTACAGGTTTAAAAAGCTTAATTAGGAATATGTGTTTCAACTGTCGGGATATATAGTGTGGTGTAGGGTTCGTGATCTCACCTTGAAGTCCTAGGTTCAAATTCAGGGAGTGCATTTCTTTTAAGAGCCTAAGACAGCCGAGAGTTTTATTACCTGCACCGCTTAAGCCCGGAAGAGGTGGTTTTGTGACGGAATTTCCAACGATTTCAAAAAATATATATATATATGTTGACGGCTGATTTTGGTCTCAGGGGCAATATGAGAATATTACTCTCGAGACAATCCTCCCTCAATAGTGAATTTGTTTGGTTATGGGGGACCAAAAGCAAACTTAGCAAAAGACAGATAAATACGCCAATCGACAAGGAGATTTAACGTGGTTCGGCGGATCTTGGTCCGACCTACGTCCACGGGCACAAAAAGGATGATACTTTTATTACTCAAATACGCTTCTCAAAACTATTATTACTTTCTTTATCCTACTAGGACTTTGACTCACCAGTTTTCCCCATGAAAATAGGATAACTTGTCATCTTATCCGCAAGAATAGGGTGTCATCTTCTGGAGCATATCTCGCTATCTGGTCGGTCTTCATGAGGTCGGTCATAATAGTCATTTGAACTGAGAATGCTGTTGTCGATCTGATAATGGCCGGTCATCCGATCTTAAGTGGTCGGGTTACCGATCATAAGCGCTCGACCCCTAACTCATGTGGTCGGGTCGGTATTAATGATCTCGATCAACAAGGGAATTTACCCTTTTACCCATCCCGTGCTGCTTAAATATCATAGTGCTTAAAAACACCATCAACATCTATCCCCTAGTTCTTGGTAACAACGAGTTTACGAGTTGATGCCGGGAACTATAAAAAAAGATGGTGTGCCGATAAATCCGTCGGTGGTCACTCCAAGAACCGCAAAGAAAAATGCCTTGACTGTAAATCTGGTCCTTCCTGCTACCTTCATGTGCTCAGTCAACGAGGATCCCGATATCTACCCGTGGAGAAAATGCTTTGCCCTTATGCTGATGACGATCGACTCGGTGAGACGTAACCCGACCTCGAGTTGAGAAGAATATTTGGTTCTGGGGGAATGTCACCTCCCCAGACCAATAAAGGGCCGACCATGGGGGAGATGCTCTGATCCCATGCCGATGATAAGTCTCTCGGTGGGACGTATCCCGACCCCGAGCTGAAGAAAGACGGCTCTGGGGGAATATTTCATCCCTAGTCCAAAGAAGCCGACTCGGTGGGACGTAACCCGACCCCGAGCTAAAAGAAAGATTTGGCTCTGGGGGAATGTTACATCCCCAGTCCAAAAAACCCGACTCGGTGGGACGTAACCCGACCCCGAGCTGAAAGAACATTTGGCTCTGGGGGAATGTCACATCCCCAGACCAATAGAGCCGACTCGGTGGGACAAAACCCGACCCCGAGCTGAAAGAAAGACTTGGCTCTGGGGGAATGTTACATCCCCAGTCCAAAGAAGCCGACTCGGTGGGACGTAACCCGACCCCGAGCTGAAAGAAGACGGCTCTGGGGGAATATTTCATCCCTAGTCCAAAGAAGCCGACTCGGTGGGACGTAACCCGACCCCGAGCTGAAAGAAAGACTTGGCTCTGGGGGAATGTTACATCCCCAGTCCAAAGAAGCCGACTCGGTGGGACGTAACCCGACCCCGAGCTGAAAGAAAGACTTGGCTCTGGGGGAATGTTACATCCCCAGTCCAAAGAAGCCGACTCGGTGGGACGTAACCCGACCCCAAGCTGAAAGAAGACGGCTCTGGGGGAATATTCATATCTAGTCCAAAGAAGCCGACTCGGTGGGACGTAACCCGACCCCGAGCTGAAAGAAAGACTTGGCTCTGGGGGAATGTTACATCCCCAGTCCAAAGAAGCCGACTCGGTGGGACGTAACCCGACCCCGAGCTAAAAGAAGACGGCTCTGGGGGAATATTTCATCCCTAGTCCAAAGAAGCCGACTCGGTGGGACGTAACCCAACCCCGAGCTGAAAGAAAGACTTGGCTCTGGGGAAATGTTACATCCCCAGTCCAAAGAAGCCGACTCGGTGGACGTAACCCGACCCCGAGCTGAAAGAAGACGGCTCTGGGGGAATATTTCATCCCTAGTCCAAAGAAGCCGACTCGGTGGGACGTAACCCGACCCCGAGCTGAAAGAAAGACTTGGCTCTGGGGGAATGTTACATCCCTAGTCCAAAGAAGTAGACTCGGTGGGATGTAACCCGACCCCGAGCTGAAAAAAGACTTGACTCTGGGGGAATATTACATCCCTAGTCCAAAGAAGCCGACTCGGTGGGACGTAACCCGACCCCGAGCTGAATAAACCATAAGGCCTCGACGGAACAAAATCCAGCCTCGAGCCGAAAAACCAAGCGGCCTTGGCGGAACGAAATCCAACCCCTAGCCGAATAAACAAGTGTCCTCGGCGGAACGAAAGCCATCCCTGAGCCGAATAAACAAGTGGCCTCGGCGGAATGAAATCCAGCCTCGAGCCGAATAACCAAGCGGCCTCGGCGGAATGAAATCCAGCCCCGAGCCGAAACAAACATCGATCTCGGCGGTACAAGAGCAGACCCGAGTCGGAAAGAAACATCGATCTCGGCGGTACAAGAGCAGACCCGAGTGGGAAAGAAACATCGGTCTCGGCGGTACAAGAGCAGACCCGAGCCGGAAAGAAACATCGATCTCGGCGGTACAAGAGCAGACCCGAGCCGGAAGGAAACATCGGTCTCGGCGGTACAAGAGCAGACCCGAGCCGGAAAGAAGCATCGGTCTCGGCGGTACAAGAGGAGACCCGAGCCGGAAAGAAACAATCGGTCTCGGCGGTACAAGAGCAGACCCGAGCCGGAAAGAAACATCGATCTCGGCGGTACAAGAGCAGACCCGAGCCGGAAAGAAACATCGGTCTCGGCGGTACAAGAGCAGACCCGAGCTGTAAAACATATATCAACAAAACGGACTCGGCGGTACAAGAGCAGACCCGAGCCGTAAAACAAATATCAAAACCATTGTGTGGGTCATAACAAACAAGCATAATCAAATGTCAACCTAAGTCAGAAGAGGTTTTACTCACCTTTTTGGGATCCGTTGCCTTTCTTGCAACTCTACAAGGGTCACTACAAGCAAGACTCTTCTTAATACATTCTCTCTGCATCTCAGCATTCCACGCATCCGACCGGATGACTTCCGCTATCAACTTGGTCGACCTCAAAAACCAAATGGTTTATGTACACACTGAGATAGCCTTCTTTCACCAAGTCTTCCACCTGCTCCCGCAGGTCTCTGCACCCATTCGTGGCATGTCCCCTTACGTTATGGTAGATACAGTATGCCCTACTATTTCCCTCCTCAATCGGGAACCTCCTCAAATTAGGCTCGGCCAACAGACCTTTATCCTGGATTTCCCGAACTATCTGGTGAAATCCCTGACGATCGGTGATTTCCATCTTCTGCCATCGTCTTACTACGCGAGCTGCTTTTTGTTGAGTCCCCACAGACGGCGCCAACTGTTGACGGCTGATTTTGGTCTCAGGGGTAATATAAGAATATTACTCTCGAGACAATCCTCCCTCAATAGTGAATTTGTTTGGTTATGGGGGACCAAAAGCAAACTTAGCAAAAGACAGATAAATACGCCAATCGACAAGGAGATTTAACGTGGTTCGGCGGATCTTGGTCCGACCTACGTCCACGGGCACAAAAAGGATGATACTTTTATTACTCAAATACGCTTCTCAGCTCTCTCTTTTGTTTACAAGTCTCACAATAATGATCTTGATCTCAACTTTTTTAACCTCCTTCCCTTATGCACACTCTACCATTCTATTTATAATAGTGTAGAAATCATATTCCTATTTGTACAAGAATTTCCTAGTTGAAACAATTTCATTTTCCCATAAGGATTCCTAGTCAAAACTATTCTTACTTTCTTTATCCTACTAGGACTTTGACTCACCAGTTTTCCCCATGAAAATATGATAACTTGTCATCTTATCCGCAAGAATAGGGTGTCATCTTCTGGAGCATATCTCGCTATCTGGTCGGTCTTCATGAGGTCGGTCATAATAGTCATTTGAACTGAGAATGCTGTTGTCGATCTGATAATGGCCGGTCATCTGATCTTAAGTGGTCGAGTTACCGATCATAAGCGCTCGACCTCTAACTCATGTGGTCGGGTCGGTATTAATGATCTCGATCAACAAGGGAATTTACCCTTTTACCCATCCCGTGCTGCTTAAATATCATAGTGCTTAAAAACACCATCAACAATATATATAGTTCATAATCATATATCACTCAAAATATGACAACATCTGGAACATGCTATGGTAAAATTAATATACTATTCTACCATGTTTAGTAGATATTAGTAGATAGGTAACTGAAATGCAATGTTTAAAAATCGGACCGATGTTCAATGGATCATTGGTTCGACCAGTTGAATTGTTTCGGTTGATACGACAAAACCGGATGACATCATTAATAATTTTAATTAATTAAAAATTATAAAAAAGTTAATTTTAATTTTTGGTTAAAATTCTTTTAAGGAACTGTCCAATTAGATTCACCGGTTTTACTGATTTTGATCTATTTTTGAACTCTTCGATTTTTAGGAATCAACCGGACCAAACTCACGATTGGTTCTTGATTCGATTGATTCAATCAGCTGCTCTTGTCCGGTTTTTAAAATCATGCTAAAATGTTATTATTGTTGATACTGATTTTTGACTTCACGGATCGGATATATGTTGGTGGGGAGATAGAGATAGTACTAAGCTCTTCGTCGGTAATTGTCCACAATCCGCTAATGATGTCTGGAGCGTCGATGTTGTTGCCGGTGATACAAATATTTTTAATTCACTTTTTTTTTTTTATAGAGTTCTTGTATAGTTGGGAAGTTTTTACAATAGATTAGTACAACTCAAAATTGATAAGAGAAATTCACACATACAGGATAAGTGAAAAAAAAATGACCATTAAAATTTTTCGTTAGGTGTCAAAAAGCACTCTCTATCATGATGGTCAATGTGCTTGTTTTTGTTGATACTCTAAATTGTTTGTTTATGCTATTGACCAAAATATTGTTGTTTACTTTTATCTGATTATTTACTTAATCGACGGCCGGACCCTAATTGAATTTGTTAAATCTGCACCATTTGGTTCAAATTCAATAAAGCAGTCTTAACAATTTCACATTAAATTATTAATTACGCAATTAAGAATGTGACATGAACTAACGTACAAAAATAGAGACATTTCCTGGATCGAATCCATTTGGAGACATTTCACCAAACCAGTTTCTTGGATCCAGAAAGTTTTGACCCCAATCAAAGAATTTTCTTTACTTGGATTCCCCTATATATATAACCTTTAACAATTTTCATTTACATACACACACACCCAAGTTTCCAGTTCTAGATATTGGATTTTTGATCATATTTTTCAACTCACAACATGAAGCTCAACAGAGACCTAAATCAAGAATATGAAGATTTTAATGAAGATGATGTGTTGTATGCAGAGCTTAGAAGGCAGGTTCTGCTTTTGACAGCAGATGAAGATGAAGATGGAGATTATTTTCTTGAGAGGAAACACTCGAACTCCAATAATCCCGGAAAATGCGGTGGATCGCATGGTTTAACAAGTTTCTCATCTGGGTTGCAAGTACGTGGAAGCTATTTCAATGATAGTACTAATGAAGTCCCCACTTGGCTTGTGAATTTGTGGAGACATGGCAATGGAACCGGAGTGTTCATCCCTAATATTGTAAAATCCAGAAGACATAACAAGCCTGGTAAGTACTTTCTTTCGGATGGCCTTTGCCTTTCAGGAATTCTTGTTTAAAATGCCTAACAATCCATTGATATTTTCCAGGAAGATCAAGAAATGAGAGGAGGAAAGCATTCCGACAAGTGGGGAGCCAATCATGAACATCTATTATAACGGGAGCTTCCGCAGAATCGGATTATAGCAGGAGCCTTATACACCAGATATATTCAACCTTTCATAATTTCAGCAGCTAGTTTCAACCGCGGTGTAATTGTACATTGATATAAGTATCAATCAATGAACAAATCAACAAGGATGTACTCCAGAAACTATTAAAATTACAATTGAGAAAATTCTTAGATATTATACAATCTCATATTTGTAAGATAAACCATTATTGGGAAAACAGAACAGGTTGAACAGAGTACCTGTTAATGAAATCTATTTCATCCAATTTGTACGATATTTTGTGGTTACATAATCTTTTCTTTGTTGATTCAAGGGTCACCGTTTGACGAATTGTTTTGGGAAAATGATGTTGATTTGCCACTTTCTGAGATTGGTAACGGCCGGCCTGAGGTTTGGGCGAGTCCCTGAAATGGTATCCATAAGTAGCCTTGAAATTTTATCAAGAAGTGAGGGTCCTAAACAGTGGCCTATGCTACCTACCCCTCAAGATTGGCCTGTTGGTGTTATTAATTGTGGCGGGGCCACATTGGGACTAGCCGAGGCACCTGAAAATTTTCAATATGTTATTTAAAAATCGACCTGAAAGTGTCTCATTTGAGTTTTAAGACTATATTAATAATTCAATTAATTTTGAAAAGTTTCAACTTGTTCCTTGTATAAAAGTGCAATTATTTAAAATTTATTTAGTTATTTTGATGTCATAAAAATGGACTTCTCACATTAAATAGGTAGTACTCAGAAAAATAATAGTATAATACAAGAGAATTTTTTTTTTTTCATTTTTTTCTTAATGATTCTTAAAAGAAAAAAAAACTACATAATTATATTTTAAATTTAGATCTTCTAATTTCATCATCTTTAAAAATCCACAAATAATAAAAGAAAACTCTAAAATTATCTTTTAATTACATCGACACTGATTTGTTACTGCTGTCGTTACTTCACCACTAACAAATGTCTATTACCTCAAGTATGAATTGACAATAAAATTAACATACATAGTTCTCATAACATGAGTGTTGGAGTTTTTACGGCCCCAAGGATCGAATACAAAGCAAGAAATAAGTGCGAATACAAACGAGGGAGTTGCAGAATACTCACATCGAGCGGTTGAGCGACGCGGCAACGAACAAAAATCAATTTTCTGCCCACTGCAGTTCACGGCAGTGCACTGCAACTTGGTCCTCCATTTTCGATTTTTTGAGGTCCTTCGTCAAGCTCCAAGCTTCGTCAAATAATTCTATGCTCATGGGTGGACTTCCCTATCACCTTCGCATGACTTCGTAGTGTGCTAACACTCCCGATTTTGCCACAAAATCGCAACTTTTGCTTCCCATTTTCTTCTTGGCTTTCGGCAGTGGGCTAGTCTCTGGTAACTTTTGCCCCGTACGAAGCATATATCAGATCTCTGGTAACTAGTCTCTATAATCGGATAAACATGACCTAGTCATATTATCCCAATGACTGCAGTACATAAGAGTACTAGTTCCGTATCCTACGTGATCATCATCTCCATATGACTGAAGTGATACTTCCATCTTGACATCACACCCAATACACTACGATTCTCAATATACCCAGAAGAGGCGTACACAGAACCTGTTAAAGCCCTGGACGACCAAAACCAAAGTGTATTGATTGTCGCAAGTATTAGTGATGCAAGTCTCAGGTTAAGACCAAATACAACTTCCCTGATTCGGACTCCCATAGACACATAGTCATACTACCAATGGAATTCTGAGGGGTCTATCCAGAGCGAAGCTGTTTCCGTACCATCGGTAAACATAACCTCCTATTACACTTGCATGAGTATCCAATACCCAAATATATGAGAACTATGTTGTTATGCTCCCATAACATGCACAAGTGCAATACTAGTCTATTCCGCATTATCGATGTCCAATCTCGATAATACTACGACTAGAGATATTTTAATGATTAAACCTTAGTGGATTAATACTGTCTCATATCTTATTAATCCGGAACTAATCATATTGACTTTTATCATTTATATATCCCGGTAATCCAATTACAAATGATAAAAGAGCAATTTCCTATGTCACATAGTTAATTTGTACAACAACACCATATTCTGTACAAATAGTGATGTTATGGGTCATAATTGTCCAACATTATTTGTCGTGCTGAGCACAATGTTTGTATATATATTAAGTAAATATTTTGATTACTTATGATGTTGTGGGCACAGAGCCCTTGAGTTTTGATAGATGAAGTGGGCATTGAGCCCTTAGGATATGATTTTGATGAGTTTTGTGTGGACCTTGGGTCCTTTTATTTGTTTGATGTTTTCTTAGATTCCGTTGGATGTCGGACTCTGATCCAGGTTGTCCAGTTTTAGGATGCATCATATCGAATTTTCTGTAAATTTAGAGGCTTATGGAGATGGGTCAATCTTATCTCATGTCGGTAGCATCCTGCCTCTAGCGGGCTGTTACATTTAACATCGCCAGTAACATAGCGCCATAACTTTCGACCTTTGAGAAAACTATGCATTCATTGAACCCAAAGACGAAAGTTTGGACCTTGGAGGATGGTAGGAATGGGTTGCATAACATCAAATTTATCCATTGGAAGATTACTGGATGGGTCGTCGAATGACGGGGATGATGTTGGTGGAGTGAGTGGTGGCTGGAGCAACTGTAAGAGGGGGCGGCGAAAGGTGGTTGTGGTGGCTATGGTTTGAGGGTGAGAACTAGGGTTTGGAAATTAGGAATTAGTTATTTGGACACAAGAATAAAGGTGTCTAGAAGAGAGATAAGATCTGTTTGGATACAAAGACAATGAAATATCCAGAGATCGAAACTCATGTGTATGCTACCATGTTAGATACCAAAATATGAAAGTGTGAAGAAAAATATATTAATTTTCTTGATTTCAATATGAATTACAAATGACCTTTATATATGCATTACAAAAGAACCTAATATTAATATTATATCTATCAATATTAATTACATATCAACTAACAACTAAAAACTAACATTAATATCATATCTACCAATATTAATTACATATCAACTAACAACTAACATAATAATAACATATTTACCAATACTTGTGAAATAGAAGTTAGTGTTATTTGGTAAAATTAAGACATTATTGGTTAGGTTTGTCCTGAAATTTTGACATTTGAAACTTGAGCATCTTCAATGTGGGCATCTCAGAATAGTGATTACATATACAGTTCGATGTGATTATAATTTAGACAAGATGTTAAAATTCAGTACTAGCTTAATTTATTCTGTTAACAATAAGAAAATTAGATCAATAAGATGTCTTCATGAAATTAAAGCATACCTACGTTCGTATACAAATTTCTAAAGCTAATAAAATTATTAGGATAAATCATTGGAATCGGATTTTGATATATGACGTGTACTAATCTCATTAATTTATAAAGTGACATATGTAAGTAAATCATCGATCAAGAATATTAATATTTAAAAATAGACTATATATCGATATTTCCCAATATCCATTACAATAATTTGTGACTATATCAATATGACAACTATTTTAGGATTTTTTTCATTTATAGGGTTATATTAACAATTTAAAACAGAAATGCAAAAAAATAACAAGCATATAATGCTATAATATAAAACAATGAATCAAAAATGCAGTTTTATATTAATAATATCGTTTTATAAATAGAAAATATGGGCGGGTAAATTTATTGTTAGAAATTTTCAGATTTGCAAATATATTTAAATGGTGTTTTATTGGAAAGACATGTTCTTTAATTTGTGACTTTTATAAAATATAATTAAAAGGATATAACCTTTTAAATTAAAAATATATAACTCTTTAAAGTGAAAGTGTATGTCGGAGGGTTATAACCCTTTAAAGGACTGCAACCTTAAACTTAAAGGTGTCTCTTTAAAGACAAGCATTCATCTCTATAAATAGACCCTTAGGTTATAAAAAGAGATTCGATTCATTTAATTAATTTTAATCAAGGTTAGACATATCAGAAAGTCCAAGGTCTACCAAAGTTAGAGAGAGTTTTTACAATTTTTCCTAGTTCGTTGTTCTTGAGTCAAGGAGTGCCCCTTAATCAAGAAGACACTAAGAATCTTGAGAGAACGTTAGCCGAGTTTCACTCTTTCCTTAATAAGTCCTTAAGGAAAGAGTGTAACTTGGCTTGGTGTAATTTCCATTTCTACACATTGTCAAGAATTTTCAGGTTTGTCTAAACTATTTATGTTTGTGTTTGTGTTTGTGTTTGTGTTTGTATGAGGATTAACTTGTATGTAAATTGTGCGTAATCTAGTAAACAACACACATTCCGCTAATAATATTAAGAACATATTAGTATATTTATGTTGTACAATCTGATTTCTGCATGATTCATGCGTTCATGTATTGAAATTCCTTCAAAAACATGTTCAGCGTAAGCAAAATACGCAAGGGTGTTCGAACAAATGCCAATTACGTGAAAAACATGTACTATTTTATATTTTCTTTCAAATGTGAAAACGAACGCGAAGTCACTGGACAAATTCGTTCAAACATGGTAACGAATATCACTCATATTGGAGTTAGTGCTTGGAACTCTAATCCGAATAATATATTATATATTTTATAATTTATTAATAAAATAACTATATTTTCATTTCTACCTTATTAATGGTATTGTCATTATTCTTATTAGATTGACGTATAAATATGCTAAGAATGACATCGACCTTAGAATAGTCTTGTAATAATGATGGACACTAGGTGGTCTGACATTGGGATAATATTACTATTATAAACTATTCTTAAAGTAAATATTCATAGTCGTTGATTTTGGAATACAGTCGAATTCATATAACCAATAAGACTAGCACATGACGTATATTGGAATTGGAGTTCCAATGGTTTAACCCGATGTACCATGAGCTTTGGAAGCTCGAATATATATGTGGGTATTAGTTGGACAGAATACTGAATGACTCACAGATGATTCCTAATAGTTGAAAGTACACACAACCCTCAATAGGAATCTCCCCGAGTCGAGTAGCATATGTAATCCTTTGATTACAGGATAACATTGATTTTGTGTGAGATCCTCCACACTTTGATGCCATGTATGTCAGAAATCTTTCATGGTCTGGCCTCTTGATGTTCATTGGATGTGGACCGATGCACTCGTTAATCAAGTGCGAATCAAAATAGGATCTGTCGGCCCGTATGTGTACCATAAGTGGTTTAGGTATTCATGTAAATAAGTCACGATTCTTAAAACATTGGCCAAAGTCGATCACCTAGGGTGGATCGCATATATCAGAACTGGTTTCTGATTAGTTGTAAAGAATCGTGGACATTTCAATATGAGATGTACGCCTCGAAAACTTGACGGTGTATTCTATGTTTCATAAGCACAACTCGGATAGCCTACGACGGAGGGATTGATAAACATATGTGATGACCTCGACTTGTATAGTTTAGAAAGGTCGTTCGTGTTCTTCGTGAATTCAGAGGTGGCCGAATCGCGTACATATTAGCTAGGCTTATATGACAAACGTGTTTGAAGTTAGAGAGTCCCAATATGAAATATACTTATTGAGCACTTGCATAGCCGATTAATTTTGATAAAAGGTAATATTCGATATTATAATTATCAACTAAGATAATCAAGTATTATTGGATAACATTGATTATTTACTTTGACCTAATTGGATTAATTCAATAATTATACAATGGCTTAATTATAAATTCATAAATATCTCTACCATTTAAGGATATTTTGATGATTCCAAATATATAATTATAGGTGTTTTTGGCTTGATTTAATTGGATTAAATCAAAGTGGAAGACATGTAACTAATCCATTAATTAAGCTTTGTCTTGATTTAATTGGATTAAATCAAAGTGGTAGACAAATGTGATTAGTCACACCTAATTATACATATTTGGACAAATTAGATTAAGCCCACATAAAATTTGGTTAGAACTTTTGTTAATTAAAAATTGCATAAGTTTTGCTATAAATAGCAAGCTTGAGCAAGGTCTTAATTAAGCTTGTGAAAGCTAAATACAAGTAATTCTTGGAGAAATTAGTCTAAGTTAGAGAAGTGTTTTATAAGCTTTAGAATTTCTCTACAATATGTAGGAGAATTCAAGATTGGATCTTTGATTGAAGCTTGCTAGCATTAGAATCAAGATTGGATATTTGAGTCAAGCTTGCAAACCTTGGAAGTTCTCCAACCATTTCAACAAAGGAGAAGGAGATTTAATCTTTGTATCAAGCTTACTAGGTAATGTTTGATCTTCTCCTAAGCTATGTTCTTCATTAGTGAGTTTTCATTAGTGATGAATTATATATTGGATGCATGATTACATAGCTTAAAGTTGAAATAAGACTAATGAATTGTGTTAGAATGCTTTGGAAGTATAAACATAATATGGTTTTAATTAGTTCAAATAGGCTCATGTTGGACATGGAACAATTAATAAGATTATGGAACTCTAGATTAAAGCTTAGAGTTATGGCTACCATTCTAGAATCACTTGACCACTTTTGGGTGAACTAGAATTGTTAATGAGACATTTCAGAGTGGGATTCTAAATTGATTTGTGTTTTGATTCAAATAAATGTATATATGTATTTAGAATACATGTATGTTAGTTGTATAACATGTTTTGTGGTTGGTTTTTGATGTTAAAATTGGTTTTAAGGTGTATTGAAATGATGAGAGAAAATTAGAATTGTTTATGATTGATTTGAATGTTGAAATTGCTCACTGCCCAGAGGAGCGTCGCGACACTGAGCATTAGACATACGGGCATCGCGACTCTTATACTTGCGTGTCGTGACTTCGGGACGTTGAGCTCTCGCAGATTTTGGTGTCGCGACTCCTAATCCTCCGCGTCGCGACACCAAGAGCTGAACACTAAAACTTCATTTTCTCCGTTTCGGAATTTCCGGACTCCGATTTGGTCCCCGTTTTTTCCTACAGACTCGTATTAGAATATAGTTTTCATTAAAATATTTTAAAATATATATATCCCTCATATCCTTGGGTTAGACTCACTTCCTCTGCGCGCGGCACCAATCTGACCCTAGGGGTTCCAGTACGCCCCAACAACTCGAACGCTAAGACACTGGACAGATTCATTCGAACTCTAGAATGAATGTGAGATGAATGTAAGTCATTTTTGGGATGCTTTGGGCTTAAATTATTCATGGTGCAAATAATGAATTAAGTACAGTAACATCTAGCACATATAATTGTCTAATTAATTCAGGAAAATCATAAAATGAACAATTTCTTATTGTAGAGTTGGTTATTATAGATTTAACTTAATTAAAGCATGTTCAATAAAGCACGGAAGAATCTCTAGATGATGATGGTTCAAAAATTCTTTTTTGAAATGCAAGTTCCATTTTAATAGAGTTTTTTTGTCTCATGTAACCTTGAAAAATCAAGTATATAGTTTGTCTATATATGGGGTGTCTGGGTTCAGAATTCATTTAGGATCAATCAGAACATCTTAGATCTACACAATACAAAGAAGAAAAAAGTGAGATGTAGAAAATACAAATACAAATACAAATAAAAGAAAAATACAAAGATGTTAAATTTTATTCTATCTACTAAATTATATTCCCCGGCAACGGCGCCAAAAACTTGACACACTCACAAAGTGGTTCTTTACTCCCAAGTATAAGAGTGTCAAAATAATAAAATAACCCGGTAAGTCTGGGGTCGATCCACATGGAATAGATTTAGTAAAATAAAATAATAATTCGAGTAACAAAATAAAAAGACTGAATTGATTAAAGTGATGAGTAATTTTTAAATTCGAATGCAACAATAAATTAAAATATTAGGGCTATGGGCTCCACTCTTAATATTTCAAATATAGATAAATCTTATTTTTTAAATATATAAATTGTCATTATTACCCATTTAATTTATTTCAGGATTTAATTATGCCAAAACATATAAAACCATCCATAAATGTGGTGATACGGTTTCTCTATAACTAGTCCAAATAAATACTCAATTATGTCAGAACATATAAGACCATTCATAAAGATGGTGATAGGGTTTTGTCGATAATTAGTCCATATTTAAATTACTTTCTCATATAATATGAGGTAAAGTATTAACTGTGCCAAAGAAGAATAGATTGTCTACAGCGAATCAAGACACCCACAAATATAAGAGAAGATTAAATATTAGTATTTAAATTACAATTTATATATTATAACATAAATAAGATTAATTGACACACTCACAAAGTGGTTCGTTACTCTCAAGTATAAGAGTGTCGAAGTAATAAAATAACTCGGTAAGTCTGGGGTCGATCCACAAGAGATATATTTAGTAAAATAAAATAATAATTCGAGTGAAAATAAAAAGGCTGAATTGTTTGAAGTGGTAGACAATTTTAAATTGGACTGCAAAAATAAAATAGAATGATAGGGCTAGTGTTGGGTTTCTATTAAGTCCCAAGGATCAATTCAAGCAATGAAACATATATGTGAATACTCGTAAAAGCATGGCGGAATCATACTTACAACGATCGGCTTTTGCGACGCGAGGAACATCAAAATCTTCAAGCTTTTCCTTCCTTGAAGTCTCGGCTTTGGGCTGATTTTTCTGCTCCATTTTCGGTCCAAGCTCCAAGCTTTCGAATGGTGATTCCAAGCTCACAAGTTGGTTTCCCTATCACCTTCGCAAGACTCCAGAAGTGTGCTAGCACTTGGTAATTTTTTCCACAAAAATCACCATGTTTCTTCTTGCAAACTCTCGGCATTTGCAGTAAAGGAGAAGAAGAAAATAGCCCATTGGGCGTGAGGGAGAGAAGAAAGAAGAAAGAAAAATGTATTGTGTATTTAATTAATTGATTTCCAAAATCAATTAAACATATACCATTTTTCATTTTCAAAAAAGTCAAAGGCAAAAAACAATTAATGCCTTCCAACTACAACCATCAATCAATAGTGACATGTTGTCACATCACTCAAAGTGACTAGACATCACATCAATCGATTGACTAGTGATTTGACGCTTGATGTGACTTGTGGGCCGCACTTGAATTCGAAATGCGAGTGCGCCCGCAAACACTCCCGGGCTCGGGTTCGCTAATTCCAAATTAACGAATTTTCTGTTGCGACGTAATTAAATAATTATGCCTAGCAAAATTACTATTCATGTCGCTAACGAATTAATTCTAAATTAACTTGTTCACCCGAATTAAAATCTAATTTCAATTCCGCGTCGAAATCCAATTTCGTATAATATATCTAATATATTATTTTATCGATTAATTCCAAATTAATCGTTCTCTCTCTTTTAAATAATATTTTATCCCAAATAAAATATCTCCGTAATTAATCCCAAATTAATTTTCTCTCTAATCTAATTAATCCCAGATTAATAAAGTGCGAGTCATACGTCATCGGTGAATCTTTGGGAAGCGACCCATGAGATCCCCGGATATGTTGGCAGTAAATCCGGTCGTCGGACTATCCGAACACGTACGTACCTAGTACTACGTTTTTACCGATTTACAAGACATGGTTGGCTTCTAGCAAAGTACCGTGCCTACCCAATTCTCCAGAAATATTCTTACTGGAATATGTTATCTATATCAGGCGTAGTATACGTAGTATTGCGTATTTCGATCCAGCATCAGATGTCACATGCAAGGCCTGGTGGGGCTGGAAATGTGTCTGCCCCGTACGAAGCACATATCGGATCTCTGGTAACTAGTCTCTATAATCGGATAAACATGACCTAGTCATAATATCCCGATAACTGCAGCATATAAGAGAACCAGTTCCTTATCCTACGTGATCATCATCTCCACTATGACTGGAGTGATACTTCCATCTCGACATCACACCCAATACACTACGATTCTCAATATACCCAGAAGAGGCGTAAACAGAACCTGTTAAAGCCCTGGACGACCAAAACCAAAGTACATTGATTGTCGCAAGTATTAGCGGTGCAAGTCTCAGGTTAAGACTAAATACACCTACCCTGATTCGGACTTCCATAGACACATAGTCATACTACCAATGGAATTCGGAGGGGTCTATCCAGAGAGAAGCTATTTCCGTACCATCGGTAAACACAACCTCCTATTACACTTGCATGAGTATCATATACCCAAATATATGAGAACTATGTTGTTATGCTCCCACAACGCGCACAAGTTTAATACTAGTCTATTCCGCATTATCGATGTCCAATCTAGATAATACTACGACTAGGGATATTTAATGATTAAACCTTCGTGGATTGATAATGTCTCATATCATCTCAATCCGGAACTAATCATATGGACCTTTTATCATTTATACATCATGGTAATCTAATTACAAATGATAAAAGAGCAATTTCCTTTGTCACATAGTTAATTTTTACAACAACACCATGATCTGTACAAATAGTGATGCTATGGGTCATAACTGTCCAACAATCTCCCACTTGGCCTATAGCCAATCACTCAAGTGTCCTACACCCGAACTATGTACGGTTCGCTCAAACTTCTGCTGAGAAAAAGCTTTCATCAGCGGATTTGCATGATTATCATCTGATGCGATTTATTCGATCATCACATCGCCACGATGTATGATCCGAACGAATCAGATGAATATTTGAAGTATTTATTTAGATCGTTGATGAGACCATTAATTCTTTAGCCTGCGCTGTAGCCTAGCTCAGCTGCTAACAGAACTACTCCTAATCTGATTAGGATTATTACAGATCCAAAAGGCTTCAATTGCTGCCTCAGCTGTAGCAATATTCCACTTTTGTTGTTTATTCGGCAACAGTATCTTGTTATGAAGATTTCCAGCTCACTGTTCCGTTATTCAAACTTTATAGTACCGTTGTTACGACTTATAGTCGTTATTATCGGTTAGGAAACTTACAACGGTGAACCCAGTCACTTCAAGTTCTCCTTCTCCATAGTATAAGAAAGCATCTTTAGTTCATCTAAGATACTAAAGGATGTTCTTAACATCAATCCAGTGACTATCACTTAAAATGGCCTGATTGTGACTCCATATGCTCAAAGCGTATGAGACACCAGGTCGCGTACATTTGTTTCAATGTACGAGTTCTCGGAGAGTATTAACAACTTTTAAATCTATCCCAGTAGATCTTTATTCCTAGAATAAATGTTGTTTCTCCCAAGAATTCTACGGAGAATTTTCATGAAAGCCAAGCTTTCACCGATTTTATTATGGGAATATCATTTCCAAGAAATGATATATCATCATTACTTAGGACATCACTGTCAGTACCCTCCCACTAACCTCCTTATATACACAAGAATCATTTTCGTTTTGAATTAAATCATATACCATTATGATTGCATCAAAACTATAATTCCAAGAACGCAATGCTTGCTTCAATCCATACATGGTTCGAATAACCTGCAAACCTTGTTTGCTTGTTTAGGTACGACAAAACCGTCAGGATGTTGTAAACATCCTCCAAAAGGTTTCTGTTAAGGAAAGCGGTTTTGGCATTCAGCTGACATATTTCATAAATGAAACATGCAGCATCAGCAAGCATTATCCAAATGGATTTACCGTGGCAACAGGTAAAAGGTTTCGTCGTAATCGACATAATGTTGATAACGATACCTTTTTGCTACAAGCCTAGCTTAGTACGTTGGTATGTTGCCTTCCATGTATTTCTTCCTTGAAGACTTATATAGTACCAATAGGCACAATGCCTTGCGGTACATCAACTAGTATCTAAACTTGGTTGGTATACATGGAATCCATTTCGGACTTCATGGCACTTTGCCATAATAGGGAGTCGATATCTTGTATCACTTCCTCATACGTAATCAGTTCGTGTCCCTCAATAAGATTGACATCTTTATGAGGTGAGATCAGAAACTCATACCCCAGGTTATTTTCTGACTCTCTCTGACTTACGCGGTTCTTGTGTATTCGAAGATTATTGGTATAGTTTCATCATGGATGAACTATTAATGTTCCATTAAGGAATCAGTGCATGGAATAGTATTACTCTGATTTTCATCGAGTTTTACTTTCCTCTCACTTACCACTGCATATCGGTATTCCTCTTAGAAAAACCGCATGGTGAGCAACAATTAAATTGTTCTCTTGTGAGTTGTATAAGTACTATACTTTGGTTTCCCTAGGATAACCTACAACTTAGGCACTTATCCGATTTGGGTTCTAGTTTGGTATCATCCAAAGATATGCCCAGCATTCCCAAATCTTCAGGATTGTGAAAACTCATTTTCTTTCCTGTTCATATCTAATATGAAGTCTGTCAAACAGATTTTTATGGAACCTTATTCAAAATAAGTTTTGTACTGTTTAAAGCTTATCCTTTGAAGGAAATGGTAGATCAGAGCGACTCATGATTAACCTTATCATGTCTAACAAAATTCGATTTCTCCGTTCGGACACACCGTCAAACTGACGTGTTCCGGGAGGAGTCCTCATTGAAAGAATACTATAATTTTTCAAGTATTTGAGAAACTTATTGCTTAAGTATTTTCATCATGGTCTAACCGTGACGGTTTAATACTTTAGCCGGTCTGTTTATCTACTTCGTGTCGAAACTCTAAAAGTTTCTGATTTGTGTTTCAAAAGAAACACATAACCATAACGCGATGCCACATCCGTAAAGGTCACGAAATATTCATATCCACCTCTAGCCTAGCTATATATGGGCCCACTTACGTCACTATGAACGAGGGCTAACAGATCGGTGGTACTTGCACTTTTACCAAGTAAAAGGAAATTTAGGCATTTTGCCTAATAAACTAGATTCGTAGACATCATTTGAATGGAATCAAATATGTCCTAGTACCCACTCTTAGAAAGTGTGGATATACGAGTCTTGTTAATTGTGTCCCAGACAACAATGCCACAATTAAGTCTCATCTGATCAAATCAGTTTGAGCTATTTGTTTGTCATGTCATACGTTTGAGATTCATTTATATTCAAAATATAAATATTGTTATTCACATCTAATGTATTTATCTCAATATCATCTTTATAAAATAAAACACTTTAGTGTTCTAGAATATAAGGTATACCCGCAACGGGTTAAACCCTGATATAGAGATAATGTCTCTAGTCTAACTAGGTACATTACAACAGTTTCCTAATTTAAGTACACACCCGAAGGGTAGTTCCCAACTTAGGTTTCTACGGTTAAAACAGCGACTGTCGTCCCATTTCTGATTCGCAGATTAATCTCCACTGAAGTCAGTATCCTGCTTATCAGCAGATTCTGCACACCAGTTCCTATTTATGTACCACATCCAGTATCTAAAATCCAATTTTAATACTAGTAGTGAACATGTTTATGACAAACATATTTGAAGCCAGAGCCTTGCCCCTCTTCACTTCCTTCATGTCTTCCTTGTACATATGGCAGTCACGCTTCCAGTGACCCCGTTTGCCACAGTTTAGGTAGATATTTTGGGATATGTCTTTCGTCTTCCCAGAAGATTATAATGACTTTGTCTTTGCCTCTTTTTCCACACCCTAGAAGCCTTCGGCCAAGCCTTGGCCTTCTAGAATGTCGAAATAAGATGCGCTTGCGCTTCTTGCCTTATTGCAAACTTTGACTTTGTCACCTTGAGTATAGCCATTAACTCTCCAAGAGTTTTCTATTGCAATTTAGTACTTCTAAGATCTAAGGATAGATCTATGAAGATCCTTCAATTTCAATATCATACTATAAAGATCTAATCATTAGTTCTGAATAAGAAATTAAGGAGTCTTGGCGGCAAGCATAATGGATTAAGCACTAAAATTATCATCACATGAATATTCCAAATATCATGTTCTACTATTTGCTTAACTCCGGGCTTAGGCCTAAGATGTTATTTTATCAAATAAAGTAACTTCTTAGTTTTCAGGACTATCCTGATTCATTATTCCCAATTTGAAAATTAAAGTCGTTTAAATACATTTTTCACCCAGGATTATGTTTTAAACACTAATCTTTCAATTATCCTGATTCTAATAGTCCAACTATTTAATCAAAGATTTTAGGTACTATTTATTATAATGATTATTATAGTCTAACTATATAATCAACTATAACTTAATAGGTTTTAAATTCAATTATATTGATTACTACAATCCAATTATAAAATCAACTATTAAATGAAATTAGTTAATTCAAATATACTGATTACTATAATCCAATTATATAATCAACTATAAATGAAATAATTTGAATACAGTCCAACTGTTTAATTTAAAACAACATTTAAATATTAGTCCAACTAATATATTAATTTATTGACGAAAAATTTGTAATGAGCGCGTATGGCAAGTAACTAAACGAATATTGCAAATTTAATACTTGCCTCCCACTATTTTTCGGCGAGCCTCTAACCCTCTGTTGAGTACTCGGGAAACCTTGTTTCCTAGTGGGCTAGGATCCTGTTAAATAACACACAATCTTGACTTTGGCCAACAAATTGTATGATAATTAAATAGGTAGATCTCTAAGATCAATTGGATCTCATCCAATTCCTAGATCCAGTAGGTGGACATCCAAGTCCGAAACATATATCTTATATATGCCAATATATCCAATATATTGCCTAACCTTTTTCCTCTGAATCAACTAAGCATTGGCTTTGGCACAACAAACTTAGTGATCCCAGTTAAGCGAAACCCATTAACCTTGGAAAGCTTCGTAATCAATGTTGATGGACAAGAAGTGATCTTGACTTTGGCCAACAAATCACAACTTGGACAAGACACCGATATGGAACAAAGCCTTCATGATTCAAACACATCTGCGACGGACAAAGGTCTTGACTTTGGCCAACAAACCAATGCCAGTCTTGGATCTTGAGTAAGAATCACTCAATGGAAGGAAAAACGCTTAATATGTTTTGAGGGTTTTTTTCGCGTGTAATTTGCAACCAATTAATTATCTTTGTTAAGGTCTCATCATCATACACCCTTAAACATGCATTCTAAACACATAATAAGGCACGTAAGTAAATAAATATAATAATGATATGCGGATGGATACTTAACACATTGTTCCTAGAACAAATCTCTCCATTTCATCTCTCCCGCTAGTACAAGTATTACTTCTACCCGATTACATAACACTTCTAAAGAAACCTCATTTACATTGAGGGGAATAAGTGAGAAGAGAAATACAAAGAGTAAAGAGGTAATAGGCTGGACACGCAGGTCCAATTAATAAATTCTAAATTTATTACAATAATTTCCAAAATTGCCCTCACCCATCTAATATCCATCTGATATTCATTATTCATACATCGTATCCATGTATTCACACAAGCATGTTATCAATCAATCTAATCCAATTAATTAATCTGATAATTAATGACCATCCAATGTTCAAACAACGATTTGATTTTGCGCGAGTCCAACTCGTTTTGCAAATAAGTACTCAAAGTACGAATTCTTGAATTAAATTAAACTACAAAATTAAATCCAATTCAATTTGTATTTAATACTAATTCATTATTTAATTTCAAATTAAATAATTACACTTTTTAATGTACCTTTACGACTTAGATTCTAAATTTAATCGTTATGGGTTTCAAAGTCCAATTAACAATCAATGTCAATTTAATTAAAGTCCAATGTGCTTTTAATTAATTTCTAAGGCATGGACTTTTGGTCAATATGGGTCAAACCCAAATACCAAAGCCCATTTAAGGAATCACCCTTATTTGCCAAGAAACCAATTTAGGCCCATTAGGCCCAATTAAAATTAAAGGTCCATTAGTCATAATTGGACTTTATGGATATGGTTTTGGGCCCAATTGGATCCAACCAATTAGCCTAAACCAAACTTGGCCCAACCAAGCCCATTAAGCCCAATTACAACTTTTAAGGCCCAATTCCAAATTTGGCCTAATTAATTAACTTACAAAATTCCAAATTTCACAATTAATTAATTTAAAGTGTATGCCATAATTAATTACCCAAATTAACATTTCCAAAACACAAATTTGCACAATTAATTATGCTCATTTACATCAAAACATGTCCAACACATTTTAATCAAAAATCAACTCATTATACATGCTACTATAGTCTCGGCATTATGGGGATTTCTTTGTCCGATTGGTTTTAATCCAATTAAATCCTAAATCAACATTACCCAATGTTTTCCAACTCATCCAATGATCAAAAACATAAATCACCATGACTATTTAGGGCACTCAACCATTCGGCCAAGCCAATGGATTTGGGGAAAATCAATCCAATTCAATTTTCACAAAATTGATTATGCACAACTCAGAGTTAACATAATATAAGCATATTCCAACAATCAATTTCATCAAAACATGCTCAAATTCAATTTACCCAATTTTACCCTAATTCATGTTTCATGCTCAAAATGGCTCTGATACCATTGTTGGGTTTCTATTAAGTCCCAATGATCAATTCAAGCAATGAAACATATATGTGAATACTCGTAAAAGCATGGCGGAATCATACTTAAACGATCGGCTTTTACGACGCGAGGAACATCAAAATCTTCAAGCTTTTCCTTCCTTGAAGTCTCGGCTTTGGGCTGATTTTTCTGCTCCATTTTCGGTCCAATCTCCAAGCTTTCGAATGGTGATTCCAAGCTCACAAGTTGGTTTCCCTATCACCTTCGCAAGACTCCGGAAGTGTGCTAGCACTTGGTAATTTTTGCAACAAAAATCACCATGTTTATTCTTGCAAACTCTCGGCATTTGCAGTAAAGGAGAAGAAGAAAATAGCCCATTGGGCGTGAGGGAGAGAAGAGAGAAGAAATAAAAATGTGTTGTGTATTTAATTAATTGATTTCCAAAATCAATTAAACATATACCATTTTTCATTTTCAAAAAAGTCAAAGGTAAAAAACAATTAATGCCTTCCAACTACCACCATCAATCATTAGTGACATGTTGTCACATCACTCAAAGTGACTAGACATCATATCAATCGATTGACTAGTGATTTGACGTTTGATGTGACTTGTGGGCCGCACTTGAATTCGAAATGCGATTGCGCCCGCAAACACTCCCGGGCTCGTATTCGCTAATTCCAAATTAACGAATTTTCCGTTGCGACGTAATTAAATAATTATGTCTAGCAAAATTATTATTCATGTAGCTAATGAATTAATTCTAAATTAACTCGTTCGCCCGAATTAAAATCTAATTTCAATTCCGCGTCGAAATCCAATTTCGTATAATATATCTAATATATTATTTTATCGATTAGTTCCAAATTAATCGTTTTCTCTCTTTTAAATAATATTTTATCCCAGATAAAATATCTCCGTAATTAATCCCAGATTAATAAAGTGCGAGTCATACGTCATCGGTGAATCTTCGGGAAGCGACCCATGAGATCCCCGAATATGTTGGCAGTAAATCCAGTCGTCGGACTATCCGAACACGTACGTACCTAGTACTACATTTTTTACCGATTTACAAGACATGGTTGGCTTCTAGCAAAGCACCGTGCCTACCCAATTCTCCAGAAATATTCTTACTGGAATATGTGATCTATATCAGGCGTAGTATACGTAGTATTGCGTATTTCGATCCAGCATCGGATGTCACGTGCAAGGCCTGGGGCTGGAAATGTGTCTGCCTCGTACGAAGCACATATCGGATCTCTGGTAACTAGTCTCTATAATCGGATAAACATGACCTAGTCATAATATCCTGATAGCTGCAGCATATAAGAGAATCAGTTTCGTATCCTACTTGATCATCATCTCCACTATGACTAGAGTGATACTTCCATCTCGACATCACACCCAATACACTACGATTCTCAATATACCCAGAAGAGGCGTACACAGAACCTGTTAAAGCCCTGGATGACCAAAACCAAAGTACATTGATTGTCTCAAGTATTAGCGGTGCAAGTCTCAGGTTAAGACCAAATACACCTACCCTAATTCGGACTTCCATAGACACATAGTCATACTACCAATGGAATTTCGAGGGGTCTATCCAGAGCGAAGCTGTTTCCGTACCATCGGTAAACACAATCTCCTATTACACTTGCATGAGTATCCTATACCCAAATATATGAGAACTATGTTGTTATGCTCCCACAACGCGCACAAGTGTAATATTAGTATATTCCGCATTATCGATGTCCAATCTCGATAATACTACGACTAGGGATATTTAATGATTAAACCTTCGTGGATTGATACTGTCTCATATCATCTCAATCCGGAACTAATCATATGGACCTTTTATCATTTATACATCATGGTAATCTAATTACAAATGATAAAAGAGCGATTTCCTTTGTCACATAGTTAATTTGTACAACAACACCATGATCTATACAAATAGTGATGCTATGGGTCATAATTGTCCAACAGCTAGGGGATCCACTCTTAATATTTCAAATATAAAGAAATCTTACTTTTTATAATATATAAATTGTAATTATTACCGAGTTAATTTACTTCAGGAATTAATTATGCCAAAACATATAAACCAACCATATAGGTGGTGATAACATTTGTCTATAACAAGTTCAGTTAAGTACTAAATTATGCCAAATATATAAAACGAGTCATAAAGGCGGTACATAATTTGTCAATAATTAGTCCAGATTTAAATTATTCTCTGATATAATATAGGGTAAAGTATCAATTGTGTCAACCAAGATGAGATTGTCTACAGCGAATCAAGACACCCACAAATATTAGAGTAGATTAAATATTAGTTTTCATATTACAATTCATATATTATAATATAAGTAAGATTAATCCATATTTTTATATTAGGAGTTTCACCATTTATCCCAACAACATAGAATTAGCTACTCATGCTTTGAATAAAAATACACATCATTTTATTATTGAAAGAAAAAGAAATTACAACAAAGCTTGAAAAATAAAACACACATGAGTTGGAACTCCATAAATTTTCAGAGAGAAAACTATGGAACGGGCTGAATGAATGAGGTGTTGAGCTCTTCTATTTATAGAGGTATTCAGCACCTCACTTTGCAAATTGGAAAACCTTGCAAATTGTAAAGTTTTACAAATTGCAAAGTGGTGGAAAAAAAGTGTCAATCCAGGATTGGTATTTTCTTTTTCCCTTTATTTTTAATTTTTTTTTTTAAATTTTTTTTGTCTTTTGATTTTGTTTTCTTTTATAAATTTATAAAAATTACATGTGTAGTTAAATACATCATAAGCTCATATTTCGTCAATCTAAACACGGTGAATGTTTTCCAAGTTCGATTTGAATCTAGTTGTCATGCTCTTTAAGATTTTTAGATCTTTGAATTCAGATTTCATGTTCATTTTCCCGTTGAGCATCAGAAACAATATTTTACCTACACAATAAATAAAATCACAATAAAACATAAATTTAATTATTATTTCACAAATGTGGTAAATTAAGGGGATTAATGAAATTACAAGTGTAAAATGATTAATTTTTATTTTAATAAATATACATTTTTTAGTGTTCATCATTATTCTATATTTTTATATTAATAGTTTCACCCTTCACCCCTAAGAGAATGCAATTAACTACTCTTGATTTGAATAAAAACATACATAATTTTATTAATAATAAAAAAAAAGAAATTATAACAAAGACTGAAAAATAAAAAACGTAAGAGCTGAAATTTCATAATTTCTTAAGACATGAGTATGTAGCAGGCTGGAGAAAATAAAGTATTGGGTACTTCTATTTATAGTAGAAGGCTCAGTACCTCTACGATTTAATCTTTTTATTTCTTTATTTTTTCTTTTTCACTTTGGTTTCCCTTTTTTTTTTGTTTTTCTTTATAAATTTCAAACATTTATCATAATCCACCAAAATGTGGATTGTTATATTTGAACTCTTTTTTTTCTAATAATTAAAATTACATGCAACATATGTTGGCTTCTTCATCAATTTCGATCTTGAAAACCTCAAAAATATAAAATCTTGTAAAGTGTAAAGTTGTAGATATTTGAGTCTTCTTTCATCTGGAACTGGAATTGCTTTAATCCGATATTGAAGTAAAAATTTATGGCCAAAATACAAAAATTACGCAAAATTAGAATTTCCAAAATTGTACATTGTTAGAACGCCATTTTAAGTTGTTAGCCTCCAAAATCCAAATGTCACATCCATTTTTCTAGTTATGCATCCAAAGTATTATTACAACTACATAAGAAATAAAAATCACAATAAAAATATATAAAATATAAATTTAATTATTATTTCATAAATATGTTAAATTAAATGGGACTAACGAAACTATAAGTGTAAATTGATTACTTTCTCTTTTATTAAATGTACACTTTTTAGTTTTCATCCAAAACAAATTTACAGAACGTGAAAACCGAACGTTGAAGGAAATGATGAATGTTATGTAGATAAGTTTTGGTTTACTCCAGAACTTGTGGGGAGAAGCCTTACTTTCCGCCAACTACGTTCTAAATAAACTTCCTCACAAAAGACTGAACAATACACCATATGAATTGTGGAAAGGTCGCACACCCTCCTACAAATACATAAAATTATGGGGTTTCTTACCAAAGTAATAATTCCTAAATCTAAAAATATGAGAATAGTACAAAAAACGATTGACTGTATATTCATTAGATATGCACACAATAATAGCACGTATCGATTCTTGGTATAGGAATATGAGATTCTTGGTATCAACCCAGACATAATAATTGAGTCAATGAATACGACATTCTTTAAAGAGACATTTCCTTGTTAAGAAAAACAAATAGCATAGTCTCTCAAAAGAACTATCAACACTGCTATAAGTGGTGATCAAGTTAACCAATAATCAGATAAACCTCAAAAATTTAAGGAAAATGAACCTAGATGTAGCAAGAGAGCAAGAACGTCTAAGTCATTTGTACCCGATTTTTTGACATACCTGTTAGAAAATGAGCCTCAAAGCTATAGACAAACAATGTCTTCTTCAGATGCTCCTTTATGGAAAAATAATATCAAAATGAGATTGATTCAATCCTACGAAACCATACTTGGGAGTTGGTTGATCTTCCTCCGGGTTGTAAGTCGTTGGGCTACAAATGGATTTTCAAATTGAAGATGAAGTCGGATGGATCAATAGATAAGTACAATGCAAGACTTGTCATAAATGATTATAGACAAAAAGAAGGTCTATATCGTATCACTTCAATAAGAATGCTTATAGTCATAACAAATATATTTGATCTTAAA
>SKCR01055180.1:0-45511 GCA_019454045.1 Zanthoxylum bungeanum | reverse complement strand
CCAATCTCGATAATACTACGACTAGGATATTTAATGATTAAACCTTTATGGATTGATACCGTCTCATATCATCACAATCCGGAACTAATCATAGGGACTCTTACCATTTATATCAAAGTAAATAAATTACAAAACGGTAAAAGGCAATTTCATTACTACATAGTTAATTTTGTACAATATACAATATCATTTACAAAATAGTGACGCTATGGGTCATAACTGTCTAACAAATATAAGGGTCAAACCTTTAACAAGCTCACTTTGCTTTTGTTGCGCAAATAATTTGCACATCTTATGAACGATTCATAACGAAAGCTCAATCAAGTTCCGAATTTGATCGTAGTAAGCTATGAACAATCTTAGATCTATGGTTCAATGCTAAGTTCTGAAATCTATATCAAATATCGCTCCCACTATAAGTAATAGGATAATTTTCTTCTATAAGAAAACAACAGAACCATTAAGTATCAAATACTTTGTGAATGATTCTGACATCTTATTGGACTTATATGGAAGCATTCTAAGGGTCTTTTCATCTTATTAATTACATGGTTCCATTTATAGTTTATCACTTTCACATTTGACTTCAATAAGTCAAGTCGTTTCTACAATTGTCAACAGTTGATGTTACACACCAAGTAATAAGAATAATTTTATTAATCAGGATCGTAGAAAAGATATTCTATCAAATAGAATACAATATTATATTAAATAGAATAAATGATAAACTTTTACTTGTACCTCCGAGGCCGAAGTACTTTCAATATATAACTATTATACAAAAGAAAGATTCAAATCTCAAACCTTTCAAGATTCGAATTTTTTACTTATACATATCATATACGTAATTGTAGAACTAATGGAACCTAAATTAAAAAGATGAATTAGTGTTACTGGAGCATATCCCCAAGAGTATTGAAAACTAATTCGGTAACACTCAATATCAAACGAATAAGATCATATAAGATTCGATTTCTCCCATTGACCAATTCTTTCACGATGGAATCGTAGAAGAATAATATTGAGTAAGAATCACATTCATTAAATAACTTTAGAACTAATTGCCATAAATTCATATGTTTGATCATATTAAACATCATTGAACAATTCAAAGACTCATGATGATTTTAAAATTATTTTTTTCAACACTTCAAATAGAATATCTTTGAACCATTCAAATATTCTATCCTCGTTTCATCAGAAACATATTGAAAGTTCTCAAACTATTCAAGACGATCAATGTGTATTCTTTTAGAAATACGTAAATAAGTCATGACAATTCATTAACTAAGTTACGAGTAAAGAAAACTATCCATGGCAATTTAATTCATTAAACTACATACTTCCAATGTATTAGTTTAATAAATCTGAGGTCTAATGACAATCATTGGTTAAATGAGATTTAATCACATTCTGAATACAATATTCATTAAATGGATAAGGATATATGGTGTGATCTTGTATCAAACCATCCTTTACCATACGGAATAAGCATCTAATGCTTATGTGATAAAATCTCATAAATCACTGTTCTAAGTTATTTAGTTAACTGAATATTTTTTTAATGTTTATCTCTTCATCAATGACACTACTAGTCATATTAAAATATGTAACAATTCGTTATAAAGAACAAGTAACTATCCAATAATCGTAAGTTCTGATATCAAATATCAAAACAATCATTAACCATTATTTTAAATAACTAGATGGGAGATCTGGTATCCAATACCTACGGTTGTCGTATTATGAGTATCGTATTCTATACATATAACTATACACATCTTCTTTCTTCAGCTTTATAATTTTCCTTCAATTATTCAAAACAATTGCAAATAATTGATTAGCAAACTGTGTCAAACAAGTGACTTCTAAAAGTCACTAAAGCCAAGAAACGCCATTATAAGATAAACAAATACCTAATGGAGTTTTCTTAATGCCAGACAAGAATCTCGAGGCATGAACTAATTCACGTCAATTCTTACAGCACAAGAAACTATTCTCTCTAGACAGTTATATCCTAAAACAGATATATATTTAGATTACCTATCGTGACTTAGCAATTAAGTCACTAACCATCTTGATTTTTAAGAAAATCGGAACAACAGTTCCCGATGGTTTGAACTAATCTAACAATATCAAAGTCTAGTGTCATTCTAGAACCAATTCTAGAAATACGCAACCATAAGTGAAGTCAGAAAACATATTCAAGTAATATGCTATGCAGTGGATTAGAAGTATAATTCTATAAATCATATAGAACAAAGGAAAACAAAAGCAGCAAATTCCATAAAATTACACACTACTTTAGTTATGGATTTTTAACCCAGCAGTGTCTCCCACTACTTTACGTAATACCGTAATCCCCAACGGAAAATGGGAATTCAATAATTAAATCGAATTCCATAGTGAGAAAAAGACCCTATGAATATATTTCGACTCACAACTTTCGCACAATCTCGCCTACGTATATTCATTAGGTAGACAACTCATTGTCAATCACACTCACTGTGGCTCCTGATTTTCGTCCTGACCGTTTCTCATTATGACAGCTTTGGCACGTTCACAAGGAGGCGTATCAAGGCTTCACTTGCCAATGACAAACTCAAGCTACCGATGTAGTCCTGACAGCTTTGGCATGTTCAGGATTTCCACTTTCACTTGAATTTGTCTAGTATCAAATATACATCTGGCATGGATAAAATTCTATCAACTACACTCTCACTGATTTGGCACTTTCTCGGATGCAGCCATAGGAAGATACCCATAAACCGTATTGACAAGATGGATCAAGAAACATGCATCCAATACATGTCACTTTACAGCCTTATTTAAGCGGGGATATTCCTCAAGAAAGCATTGCTCTATATCAAATGCAGAAATTAATCTAGATCAACATCTAAACAGTTCAATTCTACCTTAGAAAACATAACTTAACTTAACCATTAAATTTCTGTTACGTTTCCCGTTAGCGTAGAACCGAAAATTCAAGAAATATCTAAATTACATGCATGTGCAACATCGAAATTGGATTATATATTTTATATAAAGCATGACTAATGTAATGGATAAAGGATCAGACCTGCTCTGATACCATTATTGTTGGGATTTTGGCGCGGGCGCAGGGGAAGCCTTCGGTTAGGGTGAAATCATAATTTTAAAAATTTTTAAATTACCGAATAAATTATTCAATATCCAATATGAATAATTTATTCGTATTTCACCTAAACATATTTATTCGATATCAAATAACGATATAAATAGCTAAGGAACATCGTAAAACTTTTACGTAAATATTTTTCCGTAAAATGGCATAAAACACGTTTTTGTCCGAACCGACCAACCAACACACATGAGGGCTGTCCAGGTCAGCTCCAATAGTGATTGGGCAGTTCATGGGCTGCCCAAACAAATTCCAATTCATTGTTTGGACAACAGACACTCGGTAAGCCCGAAATTCACCCGGTAACGCCATTTTTCTCCGTTTTCGCATATTTCAACTCCGAAACAATTTCCGGCAGTTGTTCCAATGCCCAAAACACATCAAATACATTTATATAAGATAATGTTCATCACCAAAAATACATAATTTCCAGATCTGATTTTTATAACAAAAATATCATTTTTCACGCTTTAAATCCAATTTTCTCAACATTAATCATATCAACATTAACACCAACCAACGCCACCATTTATGAAGAACTCAAGAATAATTATAGGAGTTATAAGAGTGGTCATAACACTCTAGAATGAAAACAAGTCATCAAATGACAAAATTGAATAAATATTACACTAATATCATTCAATCCAACTTCTCACATGTATCTAGCCACCAAATCCATCCTCCAAATCAAAAAGCCCCAAAATATAAGAAAGGAAGAAACCCTAGAACTATTCTAGATATTCTAGATATTCTAGACGTCTAACACCTATGTGGCCCAATCTCATATGTCATAATTCAGTATTATTTCTTTCAAACTTCCTACTTGTATTTTTCTCTATATTAAAGACATCTCTACATATTTCCAAAACATAGTGACCGTTTGATAAAAAACATTCACACTTCAATAAATTATCTTTATCATACAAACATAAAGTTTCATCGTTAATGTTTATTTTATATCCATTTTTATCTAATATTGGCAGTGATATTATTTGTCTGATAATTGAGGGAATATAATAACAGTCATGCAAATCTAATTTACATCCATTTGGGAGATCTAGAACAACAGTTCTTATGGCATTGACATCCAATGTCTCGCTATTGCCAACTCTAAGCTGGATCTCCTACTTATTCAGCCTTCTTTTAACCCTCATTTCCTGTAGGGAATTACAAATATGAATAGGACTGCCAGTGTCTAACACCCATCCACTATTTGTATCTAAGGCTAATGAGATGTCAATAATTGGAAAAATACAAAGCGTACCTGAGGGTCCTGCTTTTCCTTTAAGCTCTAGTTAGTCATTCTTCCAGTGTCCAGACTTCTTGCATTGTAGACATTGATCACGAACTACTTTCGGTTTTGCGCCTTTGCGCTTCTTGGAGTTCTTCTTTGATATCTTCTTCTTCATCTTTATTTTCTTTGACTTCCCATAAGTCTTTGAAGAGCCAGCTCCACCATGGAGATACAGTATCATGTTGCTTTTCCTTAAATCTTGCTCCGCCGTGCGTAGCATGTTATGAAGTTCTTCGTATGTGGCTTGCATCAAATGCATATGGAAATTTAATACAAATAAACATAAAATCAAGCAAAGAAGACAAAATTAAATTACGACCCAGTCGTTCATCAAACACAATGCCTTGTCATTCCAGATATCGAATCTGGTCGATCATGTTCAAAACATAAGTGCTGACAGCTCATCCCTCCTTGAGTTCAGCATGGAACAATTCCTTAGACCTTCGATAAATTTCCATCTCTTGATTTGCCTCGAGCAACTCTTTGAGTTTTTGCATGATGCTCTAAGCATCCAGTACTTCAATGTACTGTCTCAGAAAATCTTGAACCATCGATCCCAAGATGTAGGATTTCACCTTCAGGTTATCATCCTTCCATCTATCAAAGTTTCTCGCTCTTCTGGAGTGGAGTCAGGATCGATTTCAACAAGCAGTGGATTGACAATTACATAAGTCAACTTTTCAAACTCTAAGACAAGGCGCATGTTCATTTCCCATTCGAAATAGTTCTCGGCTCCTTTTAGCTTATTGGAATCCAAAAGTTTCATCAATGGATTAACGACATCCATCTATAAAATAATATTTTTGAGTAGTATCAGTACAGTTTTCATTTCAAAATATTAACACTAATTGATTATGGAATTTTAAATCTATTAGTATCCTCCCACTACTTTACGTAATTCAGTAATCTCCCTTAATGGAAAAATAGAAATTTGACTATCAAAATTTCATTGTGGGAAGTGGATCCCATGACATTTACTTCAGTCTCACACTAATGACGATATCGGCCTTTATAAACTCATTAGGTAGACCTCCAAGGTCAATCACTTCACGTGACTCCTAGTTTGGCCCTGAACCGTTTCGTATCCTCACACTAATGATGATATTGGATTAAAATGTGTTCTAGGTGTATACTTATCAATGTGCACTAATGAGCTTTGTATGTACACCCTTACACTAATGATGATACTGGGTGACTACGTTAACTCACCACGCTAAATCTAATATTTTACCAGAGCGACCTAAGTTCCGAGCACTTATTGTTAGTCTCTAAGACATGCCACAAGATCCTAAACATGATTATATGTGTGAAATAACAAGAAAAGTGGCGGAATCACTTACATTGTTAAATGGAGAAATTTCGAAATTTTCTCTTTGGATGAAGCTTCAAGCTTGTTGTTATGTTATTTTTTTCCTTGGGTGAGTTTCCCTATCACCTTATTTGACTTTTCCAAGTGCTAGCAATGTAGAAATTTTTTAAGCAAAAATTTCACTAAAATGAAGAGAAGTAATCAACAATGGTGGAGAGAAGAAGAAGAGAGTGTGTTGTTTCCAAAACTTGGTTGTTGTGTGTTAAAATGATGCATTTAATTTTAAGCCAACTACTTCCATCAACAATAGACCTTTGATGTAAGTCATATGGTCCCACCACATTTTAAATTCAAAATTTGAGTTGGATTCCTCAACACACAACTTGACTTGGGCCCACCAAAGTCAAAGATATTTTGTGTTCCCAAATCATAAAAAGACACACGCAAAGTCACAGACAATTTTATCGGGTTCATTTAATTCCGACTAAACGAATTTTCCGTCGCGCCATAATTAAATCCAATTTAATTAAATAATTATGCCTTACAAAATTATTACGATAGTCGCTTTCGAATTAATTCTAAATTAATTTGTTCGCCCGAATTAAAATCCAATTTTAATTTCGTATTGAAATCCGATTTCAATTAATATATCTGATATATTATTTTTGCCACAAATAAATAAATTAAATAGAAAAATCCAATTTAACTATTAAATTTATTTTATCGATTAATTCTAAATTAATCGCGTTCTCTCTTCTATACGAAGTTAATCCCAGATTAATTCTTACCGCAATTAATCCCAGATTAATTTTCTCTCTCATAATTAATCCCAGATTAATTCTATCTGAGTCAAATGTCATTGGTGAATCTTTGGGAAGTGACCCAAGAGATTCCTGGATATGTTGGCAGTAAATACGGTTATCGGACTATCCGAACACGTGCGTACCCCGTACCACGTTCTCACCTATTTACAAGACATGGTTGACTTCTAGCAAAGCACTGTGCCTACCCAATTCTCCAGAAATATTCGTCGAGGAATATCATATGTATCAGGCGTAGTAATACTAATATTATGTAATACGATCCAGTATCAGATGTCACATGCTAGGCCTAAAGCTGGCTCTGTGTCTGCCCCATACAAAGCATATATCGGATCCTAAGTAAATAATCTCTGTAATCGGGAAGTCATGACATAGTCATACTATCCCGATAGCTGCATCTTTAAGAGTACTAGTTCTGTATTCTGTGTGACCATCATCTTCATATGACTGGAGTGATACTCCCATCTTGACATCACATCCAATACACTACGATTCTCAGTAAACCCAATACAGGCGTACACAGAACCTGTTAAAGCTCCAGACGACCAATACTAAAGTAAATTGATTGTCGCAAGTAATAGCGACGTAAGTCTCAGGTTAAAGATCAGATACACCTACCATGATTCGAATTCCCATAGACACATAGTCATACTACCAATGGGATTCTGAGTAGGTCTATCCAGAGCGAACTGTTCCCGGTCCAACGGCTAACAGAACCTTTTATTACACTTGCATAAGTATCCAATACCTAAATATATTAGAACTATGTCGTTAAGCTTCCATAACGCGCACAAGTGTAATACTAGTCTATTCCGCATTATTAATGTCCAGTCTCGATAATACTTCGACTAGGGATATTTAATGATTAAATCGTTCATGGATTAATACTGTCTCATATCTTATTAATCCGATTTAACCATATAGACTTTTATCATTAATATATATCCAAATAATTTAATTACAATAATGATAAAATAGCAATTTTCTTTTGTCACATAGATAATTTATACAAAAACACAATCTTCTTTACAAATAGTGATGTTATGGGTCATAATTGTCCAACACTTATACCTCACACTAATGACGATATTGGATATAAGTAATAAGAAACCATTATCTCCGTATTGACAAGATGGACCATCCAATAATGCTCCAACATTATTAATACTATTACTTAATTAAAGTAATCACCTAATCACGAGAGATTTATGACAATCAAGTCATTAACTTAATTATGTCAAATTTTTAATTTAAAACATGCAATACATATCCAATATGTCTTATGCATAATTAAATTAAAATTGCTATGGCAAAGATTCAAAAATCATTTGTTATGGGGTTAAGCCTTGCTACTGATACCATTCTGTTGGGGCAGTGGTGGAACCCTTAGGGTCGGATCGGTGCCCTGCGCAGCGAAAATAGGTCTAACCAGTAGATATCAAGTATGGGTGTATCTTTTAAAATTAATAAAATATATTATTTTATTTTTAAGTGTTTTAAGGAAAATCAGAAATAAATATGGATCCGGAAAAATTCCACTCGGTATAAAAAATGAAAAATACAACTTCTCGAGGCAAGGCAACTTGTATGCTGCCTGCGCAGCATGCTGTTAGTAGCAGTATGCTACGCATGCTGCCCAGTAGCATGTGCTGCATGCTGCTATGCAACATGTAGTGGTGCTGCAACGCCTAACTCTCGGCCAATTTGGTCGAGAGCAATATACATCCCATTTTTTTAATTTTGTTTTCTAAAAACGAAACCAAAAACAGTAATTAAAAATCACCCGAAATAATTTTAATTTCAAAACCAACCACAACACATATTATAAAATAAATATATATAAATTCTAAATACATATATATATATATAATATATATATATATATATATATATATATATATGTTTCTTTGAATCAAATTACAACCCAAAATAGAATCCCAATAAGAAACGTCTCATGAACAATTCTAGGTCACCCAAAGGTGGTCAAGTGATTCTAGAATGTTAGCCATAGCTTTAAGCTTTAATCTAGAGTTCCAAACTCTTATTAATTGTTCCATGTCCAACATGAACATCTTTGACCTAATACATAAGCAAGTTGTGTTTATACTTCTAAAGTATCCTAACACAATTGATTAGCCTTATTTCAACATTAAGCTATGTGATCATGCATCTAATGCACAAATGAACATAGCTTAGGAGAAGATCAAACATTACCTAGTAGGCTTGATGCAAGATCCAATCTACTTCTCCTTTGTTGAAATGGTTGGAGAACCTCCTATAGGAGTTTTATGGCGAAAATCCGGTAACGCAGCGGAAATACGGAAAATCAAAATTTTCCGATTTCAAATTTTTTCATGGATCAATTAAATAAACTTATTTATTTAATTAGACAATTATCAAATTCTGAGTAATTACACAAGAAATCAAATTTCTTAATAATTATTGAATCGCCCATAAGTTTGCAAATTGATCATTTTAGTCATTAAATTGTCAAATATAATTTTGGATAATTGTAAATAAATTCTACAATGATTTCCAACATATCCAACACATTAAAATCAGATTGCAACACAATCCCCAAATTTCCTTAAATTGTCGAACAGCCCCAAATGTTTCAATTTTTGCAATGTGAACCTTTTAGGTTCAAAACATGTCAAGATCAAATCCAATCAACCCAAAAATTATTATGCATCATAAACACCCATAATACATCACATATATGAAAAGCCCCAAATTTGGAACGAGTTAAGAACCCTAATTTTACAATTTCTTCAAATTGACAAATCTTACCAAATCAATTAAATCCAACACTTTAATTCAAACTTTACCACACCAAACAAGTCTCACCATCATGAAACAATTCAAGAAAATTATAGGTCATCAATGAGTGGCTTAGCAACTCTAGAATGGCAACATGATTATCAAATAATCAAAAGTAAGCCATTGAAACCATTTCAATCTTATTTTATAAACCATACATGCTCTCATCTTTCAAACAAGTTCATAACCAATTAAAACACAAATTATAAGTGTAGAGACAACATCATAGCAACACATGTTGAAGCTAAGCATGTTAGAAACATTTTCTAAGTTGAAAGATCTAAAGAAAAACTTACAAAAATAATTTATTTCCAAGCTTTCCTTTTTGATCTTCAACTTTTTCTCTCAACTCTTTTGTATTATTTTTGTATAACTTGTTAACCTAAACCTAATAAAATGAAACAAAATAATATATACTTCCACCAAATACCTTGGCCGAATTTTGCATATATGAAATATCTAGATATTTAATTTTTCTTTCATTAAAGTTTGCTTTAATCAAATTGTAACTTGATCATTACACATTCAATGAAATTCAACAAGTCAAATAAAGCAACTTAAAGCATCTCCTAAAATATCAAAACTTAAGATATTTATATTTTTAATTAATTTAATTATTTAATAATTAAAAAATTAAAAAATTATTTGAATACAAATATTTTAAATATATGTATTATATTTACTTTAATATCCAAATACATATATATTTATGATATCTTTCAAATATCACAATTTGATATTTAATTAATGTGTATTTAATAAAATCTATCATTAAATACAAATACACAATAATTAGGAAATAACTATTAGGTCTCTTCGCATGTATTTTTCGTTTAACCTTTAAACGACCTATAAATAATCAGTATTATTCATAAAAATTACCATAGTTCTCTGCGAGTATATTTCACTAGTGAGACTCTCTAGATTCAGGCATATCCGTCACGAAATCCAATTTCATGTCCATAATTGACCCACCTATAAATTATGACGACCATAGATAAATTCGCTGAATCATACAGGTCGAGGTCATGGCATATGTTTAATTCCTCCGTCATAAGTATCTGGATATATCCCAGAGATATAGATGTAAACATCAAATCTGTATAGGGACAATCCCGTCGACGTCTCTATTAGCAATCTCTAAAAGAACACTTAGAACTCATTTCTAAAGTTTACCACGGGCCCATGTTTTTTATCTGATTGCTAATCATATATGGACTACCTATGCTCTGTACACAAAACTGACGGATCCTTTCTCGACACACATAGGACACCCTGAGGATCTATCCATACCCTACGAACAGGCGGAGATCTGATCTGAATAGATCGGTGACGTGATTGCCATCTAAGTGTGGAAGATGTCTCATGTGCCCACAGTGGTATCTTAAGTCGAAGAATCACAAATGCTACTCAACCCGAGAAGATTCTTATTGACGTTGGTGTATCATCCATTAAGAATCTTCGGTGAGTCGTTCAGTGTTTATCCGCTATGAACACCTACACGCCTATACGAGTCTCCAAAACTCATGGTTCATTGAGAAACCATTGGAATCATATATTCCAGTATACGACATGTACCGGTCTCAACGGGTTTACTTTACTAACCAAGTAGTGTAAATCTTGACCGGGAACTGTCTGAGAATGACAAAATCATGATACAACTCAATGTCAGTTGCGACGCTTTTGTAACTGCATTATGACTAATCATTCTATGGTCAATTATGTCTTTACCATATAAAAAGATATATTATATTACATAAATTGCTTATTTTATTCATAATAAAACGTTTACAATAGTATTTACAAGGAAATACAACCGGGAATTGGCACTCTGAGCACCAACCCCAACAAAATCTCCCATTTTCTCTAGTGCCAATATCGATTGTATCTAATACCCATCGACTCCACATGTTTATCAAATAACTTCGGAGGTATGGCCTTCGTAAGCGGGTCTACTACATTATCTTCACTCGGTACCTTGCACATGACAATATCCCCTCGCGACACAATCTTTCGAATGTTATGGTACTTACGTTCCACATGCTTCGACTTTTGATGTGCCCTCAGTTCATTTGCTTGTGCAATGGCTCCAGTATTATCATAGTATAACGAAATTTCAGTCTCGATACTTGGGACAACTCCCAATTCTGTGATAAAGTTCCTAACCTATACAGCTTCCTTTGCAGCTTCAGAAGCTGCAATGTATTCCGCCTCTGTGGTGGAATCTGCTGTTGACCCATGTTTGGAACTCTTTCAGCAAACTGCACCTCCGTTAAGGGTAAAGACGAATCCAGATGTAGACTTTCTATCATCGGGATCCTATTGGAAGTTGAAATCTGTATACCCATTAACTTGCAGTTCACTTCCTCCATAAATAATCAACTTATACTTAGTACCTTTAAGAAACTTCAGGATATGTTGAATGGTCATCCAATGGTCATTTCCTAGATTGGACTGATATCTGCTGGTTACGCTAACAGCGAAACTGATATCAGGCCTAGTACATAACATGACATACATTATGCTACCCAAACATGAATCATAAGGTTGGTTAGACATTCTAACATTCTCATCTTCTATTTGTGGACTCATCTTCTTTGAAAGATGAATCAAATGTCTGAATGGTATATTTACTGTCTTACAGTTACCAAAATTATATCGTTCCAATATCTTATCTATGTACGTTGATTGGGATAACCCAATCAACTTTATTTTTCTATATCTATAGAGTTTTATGCCTAAAACATATGAAACTTCTCCCAGGTCCTTCATGGAGAAATTCATACAGAGGTAAGTTTTGACGCCTTGCATCATCCCTATATCATTCCCAATTATTAGGATGTCATCAACATAGAGGACTAAAAATACCACCATGCTCCCACTAGCCTTCTGATACACACAGGATTCTTCCGAATTCTTGAGAAAACCAAACAATCTAATAATCTCGTCGAATCGAAGATTCCAACTTCGTGAAGCTTGTTTAAGTCCATAAATGGACTTCTTAAGCTTACATACCATACCCGAGTTCTCATTGGACGCAAAACCTTCCGGATGTTCCATATAGATTTCTTCATCAAGAAATCCATTTAGAAAAGTTGTTTTGACATCCATTTGTCAAATCTCGTAGTCATGATACGCAGCTATAGAAAGCAAAATCCTAATAGACTTAAGCATTGCTACTGGCGAAAAGGTTTCATTCTGCGCTTCCTCTTGTATCCATTTACAACCGATAGGAACAATTCCTTCAGGAAGCGGAACCAAGTCCCAAACTTGATTCTCATACATTGAGTCTAACTCGGATTTCATGGCACTTTGCCATTTCATGGAGTCGATGTCTAATATCGATTCTCTATAGGTAAAAGGATCAGTTTCCTCAACTAAGAGAACATCAAGACTCTTTTCTTGTATCAAATACAAGCGTTCAAGAGGTCTAGATACCCTTTGTGACCTACGGAGTGTATGTGTTGAAGGTTCTTCATCTACTTGAACTTCAAGTTCCTTTGTTGGTTCATTGTTTTCAGGTTGGACTTCATCAAGTTCAACATGTCTATGATTACCACCTTCTGACAAAAATTCTACCTCTAGAAATTTTACGAAGCGAGCTACAAACACATTTTGATGTTCGGTATCATAGAACAGATACCCCTTTGTATTCGAAGGATATCCAACAAACCTAAACTTTTACCGTCGAGGTGAAAGCTTATCTTGCTGAGCCATCCTGATATAGGCAGGACAACCCCAAACCTTAATATAATTAAAATTTGGTCTCATACCGGTCCATATCTCATATGGAGTTGTAGGGACAACTTTTGAAGGAATCTTATTCAAAAGATGTGCATCTGTTAAAAGAGAGTAGCCCAATAAGTAATAGGGCAAATCTGTAAAACTCAACATAGATAGGACCATATCCAATAAAGTCCGATTTCTCCTATAAGACACTCCATTGTGCTGTGGAGTGCCTGGAGGAGTATATTGAGCGAGAATCATATTCTCCTTCATATAATCCATGAACTCACTGCTCATATATTCGTCGTCTCGATCAGATCGAAGACATTTAATATATTGACCAGTCTGTATTTCTACTTAATTTCGGAACTCCTTGAACTTTTCAAATGTTTCCGATTTATGTCGCATCAGATAGACATAACCATACCGTGACAGATCATCGGTAAAGGTAACGAAGTACGGATAACCACTGTGAGCAGTCTGACTTAATGGACTACATACATCAGAATGTACGAGTTCTAATAAGTTAGTGGCGCGGAGTCCAACACCAGATAATGGGGCTTTGGTAATCATACCATGAATACATGATTCACAAGTTGGATAGAGTTCAATGGTGAGATCTGGTATCAAACCATTCGTAACCAATTGGGTAAGACGTTTACCGCATATATGACCTAGCCTCATGTGCCAAAGTTCAGTATTATTAACAACAGGTAAACTATGTTTATTAATCCTAGCATTCAAAATATCTTTAGAAGTATGCAATGTGCAATGACCATGCTCATTTGGACAACAAAAGATCTGAATATTACGTTTATCATATAAATACAAAGAACAATTAACCTTCTGTATCTAATACAAAAGAGATATAATATTTGCTACACATCCCGGTACAACGTATCAATCATACAACAAAAGGCTCCCATTCGGCAAAGGGATCTCGCATACTCCTACTGCAACTGTATCCAGAGAGTCTTCACTCCCAAAGTGCAACTGCATCTCTCCAGGCTTCAATTTCTTACTTTCCTTCAGCACCTGTAACGAATTGCAAATGTGAACAGGACAAGCAGAATCCAAAATCCAGTTGGATGTAACAGCTTCACAAGCCAGTGAGATATCAATAACTGGAAAAATAAATGTATCTGATGTCGGTTATACAAAATCGTCAGGATGTTGTAAACATTCTCCAAAAGGTTTCCTTTTCAGGAAAGCGATTTTGATCTATAACTGACATATTTCATAAATGAAATATGCAGTATCAACAAGCATCTTCAAAATGGATTTACTATGGCAACATGTAAAAGGTTGAACCGTTATTAACACAATGTTAATAACGATACCTTTCCGTCACAAGCCTAGCTTTGTACGTTGGTATGTTGCCATCCATGTATGTCTTCTTTGAAGACGTTTAATGTACCAATAGGCACAATGCCTTGTGGTACAACAACTAGTATCCAAACATAGTTGTTATACATGGAATCCATTTCGGACTCATGGCACTTTGCCATAATAGGGAGTCGATACCTCGTATCACTTCCTCAAAACGTAGTCGGTTGGTATACCTCCACAAGATTAATATCTTTATGAGGTGAGATCAGAAACCCATACCCCAGGTTATTTTCTGACTCTCTCCGATCTACGAGGTTCTTGTGTATTCGAAGATTAATGGTACAGATTCATCATTGATGAACTGTTTGTGTTCCATTAAGGACTTCGTGCCTTGAATAGTATTACTCCGATTTTCATCGAGTATCACCATCCTCCCACTGACCACTGCATATCGGTATTCCTCTTAGGAAAACCGCATGGTGAGCAACAATCATATTGTTCTCATGTGAGATTTATAAGTACTATATTTATGGTTTCCCTTAGGATAACCTATATATGGCACTTATCCAATTGGGTTCTTGTTTGGTATCATCCAAACGTTATGCCTGGCATACCCAAATTATTAGGAATGAGAAACCATGTTTCTTTCCTGTTCATATCCTATATGATATCTGTCAAACAGATTTATATGGAACCTTATTCTAAATAAGCTTTGCACTGTTAATACATATCCTGTTTAAAGGAAATGGTAGCTCAGAGCGACTCGTGATAAACCTTATCATGTCCAACAAAATTCGGTTTTTAGTTCGGACACATCGTCAAACTGACATGTCTCGGGAGGAGTCCTCATCTGAAAGAATATTGTACTCTTTCATGTATATATGAAACTTACTGCTTAATTATTTTCCATTACGGTCTTACCGTGACGGTATAATACTATAGCCGATCTGTTTATCTACTTCGTGTCGAAACTCTAAAAGTTTTCGATTTGTGTTCTTCAAAAGAAACACATAACCATAACGTGATGCCACATCCGTTAAGGTCACGAAATATTCATGTTCACATCTAGCCTAGCTAGATATGGGCCCACTTTCTTCACAATGAATAAGGCTAACAGATCGATGGCATTTTCAATATTACCAAGTAAATAGTGTTTTAGGTACTTTACCTAATAAACTAGATTCGTAGACTTTATTTGAATAGTCAAATCAGTCCTAGTACCCACTCTTCAAAAGTGCGGATATACGAGTCTTGTCTAATTCTGTCCTAGACAACAATGCCAAAAATAAGTCTCTACTTGATCAAATCAATTTGAGCTATTTATTTGTCATTTTATATGTTTTGAGATTTTCATTATATTCAAAATATAAATTCTGTTATTCACATCTAATGTGTTTATCTCAGTATCATCTTTATATAATGAAACACTTAGTGTTCTAGAATATAAAGGTTTATCCATAATGGATTAAACATTGATATAGAGATAATGTCTCTAGTCAAACTAGTTACATTATAACAGTTCCTAATTTAAGTACACACCCGAAGGGTAGTTCCTAACTTAGGTATCTACAGTCGAAACAGCGACTTTCGTCCCGTTTCCGATTCGCAGAGCAATCTCAGCTTGAAGTCAGTATCCTGCTCAAAGCAGATTCTGAACATCAATACATATATTTTATGTATCACACTAAGTATTTAAATCTAATTTCAATACTAGTTGTGAACATAACTTTGACAATCATTTTTAAAGTAAGAGCCTTGCCCTTTCTTTAATTCCTTCGTGTCTACCATATCCAAATGGTAGTCACTTTGGGATATGTCAATTATCCTTTTCAATATTTCAGGAACCTTAGGCCAAGCCTTGGGTTTTTAGAATATCGAAACGATGTGCACCTCGTGCTACATGCCCAATTGCAAACTTTGACTTTTCACCTCTAGAATAGTCAATTAATTCTCCAAGAATTATTTATTGCAATTTTAATACTTTTAATCTAAAGATAGATTTTTTTTTGACAAGTATGTTAAATTAAGCACTAAAGTCATCATCACATAAATCTTCCAAAGATTTTATGCTCTACTTATTTTGCTTAATTTTGGGCTTAAGGTATAATAAGTTATTTTATCAAATAAAGTAACCTATTATTTATTCCCAATTTGAAAATTAAATCATTTAAAACATTTAATCCCAGATTATATTTTAAATATCCAACTTTTCAATTCTTTCTTGATTTCAATAGTCCAACTATTTAATCAATTATTAGTGGTACTATATATTATAATGATTATAATAGTCCAACTATATAATCAAATATAATCCAAATTAATTAACCTCAATTACATTGATTACTATAATCCAATTATAAAATCAACTGTAAACTGAAATTAATTAATTCAAATATATTGATTAATATAATCCAATTATATATAATCAACTATAATGCAGTCCAACTGTTTATTAAAACAACAATAAATATTAGTCCAACTAATACTTTTAATATATTTGACGAGTGATATTTGTTTGAGCGCGTATGGCGAGTAATTGAACGAATATTGCAAATTCAATTCTTGCCTCCCACTATTTTTCGTCGAGCCTCTAACCCTCTGTCGAGTACTCGGGAAACCGTGTTTCCTAGTGGGCTAGGATCCCATTAAATATCACACAATCTTGACTTTGGCCAACAAATTGTATGATAATTAACTAGGTAGATCTCGAAGATCAATTGGATCTCATCCAACTCCTAGATCCAGTAGGTGGACATCCAAGTCCGAACATATATCTTATATATGCCTATATATCGAATATATACCCTAACCTTTTTCCTCTGAATCAACTAGGCCTTGGCTTTGGCACAACAAACCTAATGATCCCAGTCAAGCGCGGACCCATTGACCATGGAAGCTTCGTAATCAATGTCGTTGGACAAGAAGTGGTCTTGACTTTGGCCAACAAACCACAACTTGGACAAGACACCAATATGGAACAAAGCCTTGTGATTCAAACACATCTTCGACGGACAAGGGCTTGACTTTGGCCAACAACCCATGCCAATCTAGGATCTTGAGCAAGAATCACTCAATGGAAGGAAAAGACGCATGATATTTGATGAGGGCTTTTCGCGTGCAAATTGGCTACCAATTTCATTATCTTTGTTAAGGTCTCATCATCATACACCCTTAAACATGTATTCTAAATACATAATAAAGCGAGTATGAAAATAAATAATAATGATATGCGGATGGATACTTAACACATTGATCCTAGATCAAATCTCTCACTTTCTCACTCAAGCTAGCACTTGTATTACTTCTACCCGTTACACTACACTTCTAAAGAAACCTCATTTACATTGAGGGGAATAGGTGAGAAGAGATACAAAGAGAATAGAGGTGATAAGGCTGGATACGCAGGTCCAATTTAATAAATTGAATTTATTACAACAATTTCCAAAATTGCCCCACCCGACTAATATCCATCCGATATACATTATTCATTCATCACAACCACGTATTCACACAAAAGCATGCTATCAATCAATCTAATCAAATTAATTAATCTGATAATTATTGATCATCCAATGTTCAAACAACGATTTGATTTTGCTCGAGTCAAACTCGTTTTTGCGAATAAGTACTCAAAGTACGAATTCATGAATTAAATTAAACTACATCATTAAATCCAATTTAACATGTATTTAATACTAATTCACTATTCAATTCCAAATTAAATATTACACTTTATTTAATAAACCTTTAACGACTAAATTCCAAATTTAATCGTTTCGGGTCTCAAAGCCCGATTAACGTCCAACGTCAATTCAATTCAAGTCTAACGGACTTTAATTAATTTCTATAAGGCGTGGGCTTCGGCAACCAAAGCCCAATCAAGGAGTAACCCCATAAGCCCATAAATCAATTTAGGCCCATTAGGCCCAATTAAACTTTAAAGGTTCATTAGTCGCATTTGGGCTTTATGGTAGTGGTTTTGGGTCCAATTGGATCCAATCCATTTAGCCTAAACCCAACTTGATAAAATCAAGCCCAATAAGCCCAATTACAACTTAATAAGCCCAAATCCAATTTAAAGGCCTAATTCATTAAATTACACAAATCCAATTTCGCAATTTAATTACCTAAAGTGCATTACATGATTAATCACCCAAATCAATATTTCTAAAACATCAAAGTAGTCCAATTAATCATGTTCATTATCATCATCACATAAATGAAAAAATCAAACCCATTACATGCTTTAAAGCTCTCGGCCAAGGGAGTAATCTTTGTCCGATTTGAATTTAATCCAATTAATTCCACAATCGACATCTAATTAACTTCCCGAATGATTTCCAATACATCTTATGTTCAAAAATCAAAAATCCAAGACTTTATAGGGCATTGTAGATTCGGCCAAGGTGATAACTTTTGGGGATTTTATGTTCAATTTAAAATCCAATCCAATTAGTTTCAAATTAACATTATCCTTAATGATTCCAACTCATCAAATTAATCAAAATCAAAAAATTCCAAGAATCCAAAAAATCACATTACATTCGGCCAACATCACAAATTTGGGCAAAATTGATCCAATCACATTTTGTTGAAATTGATCAAATCAATCTTCAATTAAACATCATTTAAACATGCTCAATCAAACAATTTAACCAAATCATGCTCAAAATCAATTTACCCAATTTTAAGCCCTAAAAATTTCATGCTTGAACCTATAGCTCTTGATGCCATTGTTAGGTTTATTCTAGGTCCCAAGATCATACAAGCAATGAAATCATGTGTGAATACATCAACGGAGGTAGCGGAATACTCACATCGATCGGTTGAGAGACGCGGCAAGCAACAAAATTCGAAATTCCTCACTACCAAGGGCGTGAACTGCAGTGAAGAAATCCACTGTTTTGGCTTCAAATTTGGTCCTTCGTCAAGCTCCAAGCTTCGTCGAACGGATCCCGCCTCATGGGTGAACCTCCCTAACATCTTCGCAAGTCTCGTAAGTGTGCTAGCACTTGCGTTTTTGCACACAAAACACACTCATGCTTCCCTTGAAGCTCACGGCAGTGAGCTGTGAAGGAGAAGGAGATGAAGCCCTTTTGGGCGTGAGATGTGAGAGAGAATTGGAGGAGAGAAATTGTGTAATTAGTAGTAAAGCATTTCCAAAATGCCTTATATTATTTTTCATAAAAAATATTAACATTTACCAAACAATTAATTAAAATCAATTGGTAAATACTTTCCACCAACTTACACTATTTCACTAAAACCATCAACTATTCATTTCACTTTATTAAAGTGACATGTAGTCTTTCAATCAATCAATCACTCAAAGTGACTTTTGATTTGACGCTTGATGTGACGAATGATTTGACGCTTGATGTGACTTGCGTCGCCGCACTCGAATTCGAAATACGAATGCGTTCGCAATCACACTCGGGCTCAGGTTCGCTAATTCCCAATTAGCGAGTTTTCCGTTGCGTCGTAATTAAATGATTACGCCTAGCGAATTCACTATTTACGTCGCTAACGAATTAATTCTAAATTAATTCGTTCGCCCGAATTAAAATCTAATTTTAATTCCGCATCGAAATGTAATTTCATTTAATATATCGAATATATTAATTTACCGATTAATTCCAAATTAATCATTCTCTCTCTTTTAGACGATATTTTATCCCAGATAAAATATCTCCGTAATTAATCCTAGATTAATTTTCTCTCTCTTCTATTTAATCCCAGATTATTAATGAGTGCGAGTTATGCGTCATCGGTGCATTATCGGGAAGTGACCCATGAGATCCCCGGATAAGTCTGCAGTAAATACGGTTGTCGGAGTATCCGAATCCCGTATGTACCAAGTACTACGTTCTACCGATTTACGAGACAAGATCGACTTCTAGCAAAGCACGAAGTCTACCCAATTCTCCGGTCATATTCATCTAAGAATATTTAAGATCTATATTAGGCGTAATATACCAAGTATTATGTATATCGGCCCGGTATCGGATAGTCACGTGCTAGGGCTAGGGCTGGATAAGTGTCTGCCCCGTCCGAAGCACATATCGGATGTCTGGTAACTAGTCTCTATAATCGGATATACATGACCTTGTCATAATATCCCGATGGCCGGCCAGCACTTAAGAGCACTAATTCCGTATCCTGCGTGACATCATCTCCACTATGACTGGAGTGATACTTCCGTCTTGACATCACACCCAATACTCTACGATTCTCAATATACCCAGCATTGGCGTACACAGAACCGGTTAGAGTCCTAGACGACCTCAACTAAAGTATATTGATTGTCGTAAGCATTAGCGGTGCAAGTCTCAGGTTAAGACCATACACACCTACCCTGATGTCGGACTCCCATAGACACATAGTCATAATACTAATGGGATTCCGAAGGGTCTATCCAGAGCGAAGCTGTTTCCCGTACCATCGGTGAAACACAACCTCCTATCACACTTGCATGAGTATCCAATACCCAAATATATAAGAACTATGTTGTTGTGCCCTGACAACGCGCACAAGTGCAATACTAGCCTATTCCGCATTATCGATGTCCAGTCTCGATAATACTACGACTAGGGATATTTAATGATTAATCCTTCGTGGACTGATACTGTCTCATATCATCTCAATCCAGGAACTAATCATATGGACCTCTCTTCATTTATATATCTAAGGTGATCTAATCACAAATGATGAGAGTGCAATTTCCTTGTCACATAGTTAATTTGTACAACAACACTATGATCTGTACAAATAGTGACGATATGGGTCATATTATCCAACAGTCCAGAATCAGACTCGCTCTGATACCATTTTGTAGGGGTTTTATGGCGAAAATTCGGTAACGCAGCGGAAACGCGGAAAATCAAAATTTTCCGATTTCAAAATTTTTCTTGGATCAATTAAATAAACTTATTTATTTAATTACCCAGTTATCAAATTCTGAAATATTACACAAGAAATCAAATTTCTTGGTAATTACCGAATTGGCCCACAAGTTTGTAAAATGATAATTTTAGTCGTTAAATTGTCAGATACAATTTTGGATGATTCTAAATCAATTCTAAAATAATTTCCAACATGTCCAACACATCAAAATCATATTGCAACAAAATCCCCAAATTTCCTTAAATTGCCGAACAGCCCCAAATTTTGCAGTTTTTGTAATATGGTCCTTATATGTTCAAAACATGTCAAGATCAAATCCAATCAACCCAAAAATTATTATGCATCATATACACACCATTATACATCACATATATTAAAAGCCTCAAATTTGGAAAGGGTTAAGAGCCCTAATTTTACAATTTCTTCAAATTTACAAATCTTACCAAATCAATTAAATCCAACACTTTAATTCAAACTTTACCGCACCAAACAAGTCTCACCAACATGAAACAACTCAAGAAAAATTTTAGGTCATCAATGAGTGGCTTAGCAACTCTAGAATGGCAACATGATTATCAAATAATCAAAAGTAAGCCATTGAAACCATTTCAAGCTTACTTTATAAACCATACATGCTCTCATCTTTCAAACAAGTTCATAACCAATTAAAACACAAACAATAAGTGTAGAGACAACATCCTAGAAACACATGTTGTAGCTAAGCATGCTAGAAATATTTTCTAAGTTGAAAGATTTAAAGAAAGACTTACAAAAACAATTTATTTCCAAGCTTTCCTCTTTGATTTTCAACTTTTTCTCTCAACTCTTTGTGTTTGTTTTTGTATAACTTGTTAACCTAAACCTAATAAAATGAAACAAAATAATATATACTTCCACCAAATGCCTTGGCCGAATTTTACATATATGAAATATCTAGATATTTAATTTTTGTTTCATTAAAGTTTGCTTTAATCAACTTGCAACTTGATCATTACACATTTAATTAAATTCAACAGGTCAAATAAAGCAACTTAAAGCATCTCCTAAAATATCAAACTTAAGATATTTATATTTATATTTAATTTAATTATTTAACAATTAAATAATTAAATAATTATTTAAATACAAATATTTTAAATATATGTATTATATTTACTTTAAATATCCAAATACATATATATTTATGATATATGTCAAATATCACAATTTGGCATTTAATTAATGTGTATTTAATAAAATCTATCATTAAATACAAATACACAATAATTAGGAAATGACTATTAGGTCCATTCGCATGTATTTTTCGTTTAACCTTTAAACGACTTATAAATAATCAGTATTATTCATAAAAGTTGCCATAGTGCTCTACAAGTATATTTCACTACTGAGAATTGGCGCTCTGAGCACCAACCCCAACACCTTCAAGGTGTGCAAGCTTGACTTCAAGATCCAATCTTGATTTCTCCTAGATGAAATGTTGTAGAGACCTCAGACGTTTTTCTAAACACTTCTCTAACTTATGTTAATCTCTCAAGAATTACTTGTGTATAGCTTACTTAAGCTTTGGCTTATGCTTATACTTGTAATTAAAGACTTCCTAAAGCTTGCTATTTATAGCAAGACTTAGACAATTTTTAATTAATAAAAGTTGTAATCAAATTTTAAGTGGGCTTAATCCAATTTGTCCAAATTTATATAATTAGGTATGACTAATCTCCATTGTCTCCCACTTTGATTTAATCCAATTAAATCAAGCCAATGATTAGGAAATGAATCAGTTAAATATTTTCCACTTTGATTTAATCAAATTAAATCAAGTCAAAACCACATATTATCACATACTTACAATTACCATAATATCCTCAAATGTTAGAGATAAAAATGATTTTACAATTAAGCCCCTGTGTAATTATTGAATTAATCTAATTAATCCAATTAGGTCAAAGTAAATAATCAATGTTATCAAATATCACTTGATTATCGAATATTATCTTTTATCCAAATTAATCGGCTATCCAAGTGCTCAACGAGTACACTTCATATTAGGACTCTCTCTAAGTTCAGACATGTTCGTCATATATACCTAGCTAATATGTACATAATTCGGCCACCTCCGAATTCGCGAAGAACATGAACGACCTTTCTGAACTATACAAGTCGAGATCATCACATATGTTTAACAGTCCATCTGTAGTAGGCTATTCGAGTTATGATTAGGAAACATAGAATACACCGAAAAGTTTCTGAGGCACACATCTCATGTCGACATGTCCACGATTCTTCATAACTACTGCGATCCACCCTAGGTGACCGACTTTGGCCAAAGCTTTGAGAATTGTGACTTTTCTCACATGGATACCTAAACCCCTTATGGTACACATACAGGCCGACGGATCCTATCTTGTTTCGCATTTGATTACTGAGTGCATCAATCCACACCCAACGAACATCTAGAGGCCAGGCCATGAAAGGTTTCTGACATACATGGCATCAAAGTGTGGAGGATCTCACATAAAATCAATGTTATCTTATAGTCAAAGGATTACATATGCTATTCGACTCGAGAAGATTCCTATTAACGGTGGTGTGTACATCCAACTATTAGGAATCACCTATGTGTCATTCAGTATTCGCTTCAACGAATACCCACATGTCTATACGAGATTCCAAAACTCACGATACATCGGGTTAAACCATTGGAACTCCAATTCCAATATAGGACATGTGCTAGGCTTTTAGGTTATAGGAATTCGACCGTATACAAAACCAACGACTAGGAATATTTACTTTAAGAATAGCTTACACCTAGTGTCAAAACTATTCTAAGGTCTATGTCATTCTTAGCATATTTATACATCAATATAATACGCATAATGACAATACCATTAATAAGGTATGAAATGAAAAATGTAGTTATTTTATTAATATATAATAAAATGTACAATCCGGATTGGCATTCTAAGTACCAATTCCAACAACTACCTCATATCTGTCCACTCATATTTTCCTATAGGGAGGAAGATATCCCTTTGGTGATCATATCTCTCTTTCAGGTTATTCCATAGGATCAATGGATCTTCTACTGTCAAATATTTAGCTTTCAGGCTCTCCTACAGATGATGGGGAAAGAATATCATAGTCTTTGACTTATCCTACAGAGACGTTTGATTTTATTGGCTTATGGTGCCTTCCAGGCCCATAGCTTGCAGGTGCATTTTGGCATCCACAACTCATGAGAGATAGTTTCTTCCGAAAATTTCGAGTGCGGGAATTTACAAGTTTATAAGATTTGATATTTTCAAGGTTCCTTAGAAAAAAAGGTAATAAATATCTCGTATAAAAATAATTACCAAAAAAATATCAGATATTTATTTAGTACTTCAAGTTCAAAAATATGATATTATAAATTTAGAACTTCAGGCTCTATGGTTGATTTAAAACTTTAGGTTATAATCCAAAATTTAATTAATAGGGTTTCGACCGTTTCAGAAGTAATGGTGAACTCTGATTTGTGTAAATCAACCCTGATTTTATCCTATTTTCATTTTAAACTTTAAAATTAAAATGGAAATGGATGATTCCTCTTCTGGTACGATGATCAAGCTCACAACAATAAATTACTCCTTCTATAGGCCTCAGATGATAGATTATTTACACTATAACGATCTGTTCAATATTATCGAGGTGAAGGGAGTGAGACCAGATTCTGTCAAAGAGTATGATTGGAATAAACTCAACAACATAGCTCTCGGTCAGATTAGGCAGTGGATCGGCCATAATATCTTCAACCACGTAGCATGTGATTCAATGCTTACAAAATATGGATAAAATTGGAAGACATATTCCAGGCCAAGACAACTTGAAATAAAGCCTTAATAATGAGGCTTTTGGTGAACTTGAATCTACGGAGTGAAACTTCTGTTGCAGAACCCATCAATGAGTTCCAAAGTCTGGTGAACTAGTAGTCTGCAGTACACATGCACATGGGAGATGAAGTTCAAGCCCTCTTATTACTCAGTTATCTTCCTGATATTTGGGAAACATTGGTGGTTACTCTCAATAATTCGGATCCATGAGATAAACTTACCATGCATGTGGTAAAAGATTCCATGTCAAATGAGGAGGCCAAAAGAAAAGACGTGGGCACAGATTAGACACAAGCCCTTGTCACGGAGAATATCGAGGTAGATGGAGAGGTAGAAACAAAAGTAGAAGCAAGTCTACAAACAGAAGAAAACCTACCTACAAGTGCTATCATTATGGCATAGAATGCCACTTAAAGTATAATTGCAGAAACTGCAACAAGAGCAGGGCCAAGGCAATCACTAGCCGAAGAATAATGAGAGAGAGACACTAATAAATGTCCAAGGATATGTAGCAATATGCTCTATGCAGGAGGAGGCATGCCTTCATTCCACAACCAAAGATGTTGAGTGGGTGGTAGATACCGTAGCATCCTACCACATCAACTCCTCACATGGATTTCTTCACAACATACAAAGTAGGAGACTTTGGTGCAGTGAAGATGAGAAATATCAGTTCCTTTGGGATAGTAAGAATGAGTGATATTCTGTTGTGGATAAATGTCAGGTGTACATTAACCTTGAAGGATGTCCTGCATGTTCCAGAACTTTGGCTGAATGTACTCTCAGGGATAGCCCTTGACAAACAGAGTTATGAAAGTCAATTTATAAATGGCACATGGAGAATGATAAAAGGTGTCATGGTTGTCGCCCGATACATGTTTTCAGCACACTATACATGACTCATGTGAGGATTTGTGCAGACAGCCTCAAAGTAGCTGAAAAATAGGCTTCTCAAAATCTGTGGAACCAGAGACTCTGTCACATTAGTGAAAGATGGTTGTATATCCTGATTAAGAATGAGTTTACCAAAGATGTTGTACAAGGTCCTTGCAACCATTATTTGTTTGGTATGCAACATAGAGTCTCATTTAATTTTTCTTCAAAGAGACGATCATAGTTGCTCAGTCTGGTGCACTCTGATGTTTGTGGTCCCTTGGAGGTTGATTCACTGGGCGATAACAAGTATTTTCTAATTTTCATTGATGATGCTTCTCGAAAAGTCTTGGTGTATTTCCTGTAGACAAAAGATCATGCCCTAGATCAGTTCAAGTTGTTTCACGCTATGGTAGTGCGTAAAACAAGGAAGAAACTGAAGTGCTTCCGTATAGATGATGAAAATGAGTACAGTTCCAAGAAGTTCGATGCCTACTGCAGGAGACACGACATTCTACATGAGAGAACTGTTCCATGTACCCCACAACATAATGGTGTAGCTATAAAAATGAATTGTACCATTATGGAGAAAGTCAAAAGTATGATCAGTATGGCTAAGTTGCCAAAGCCATTCTAGGGAAAAGCTATTCATACCGCCTCCTACCTAATCAATAGATCACCATCTATACCGTTGAATTTTGAGATTCCGGAGAAAGTGTGGTCTGGTAAGAATCCCTCGTACTCTCACCTTAGAGTATTCGGTTATTTAGCCGTTTCACATGTATCCAAAGAGCTCAGACAGAAGCTCGATGCAAGGACTACTCCATATATATTCATAGGCTATGGAGATGAAGAATGTGGATACATACTACGGGATCCGAAAGAAAAGATGGCCATCAGAACCCAAGATGTAGAGTTTCTTGAAGACCAAACAATAAAATACATTGAAAAGTCCAAGATGTCTTCCAATTCCATTGCCAACAGAAATCCAAACCCATCACCAGCACAATTGGCCACAGACAGGGTGCATGATTTTTCAGAAGCAGAACTAGAGGAAGCATATAAGGATGATGAGCAGTGGGAGCCACAATCTGCTCCATCAGAAGCTACATAAGAGAATGCTGAGCAGAGGGAGCCGCAATCCGCTCCACTAGAAGTTACATGATCATCCACAGATTTGGATGATGACATAACTCCTGAAACAAGTGGACCTCAGACAAGAAGATCTGAGTGAAGTAAAATTCCATCAACCAGATATCTGAGATCTGAATATATTCTGCTTACTGATGAGGGGGAGCCAGAGAGTTTCTCACAAGGCAAGAAGATACTGATGAACAAATGGGTGAAGAAACATGGCAGCAGAACTGTGTTGTGCAGAGACACAACAAAATAGTATTGTGCAGAGACATATTGAAGTGTGTTGTGCAGAGACACAGCCGACATGTCAACAAAGGTGGTTACTCAGGACAAGCTAGAGTTTTGCAGAGAAATAGCCGGAATAGCTGTCAGATGATAATCGTTTCAAATACAGCTAGAGGGGGAGAATTGAAAAAATCCAGCTGCCCTTTCCATTAATGCCATCATCATTTATCAAAAGGTGGTGCAACAACTACATCCATCATTGTTAAGGTTTTGGTGTAACCACCAACTACTACATTAATTTTTGTTGACATTATAGTCATTGATTTGGCTGTAAATAGAGAGCTCATTTGAGAGCTCAAATCATCCCAAAATATTAAGTTTCAATTAAAGAAAACTTAGAGAGTGTAGAGAGTGAAGTTTTTTGGTAAAGTTTAAACACTTTGTAAATTATGTTTTTGTAGTAATAAAATCGATTTTTCCTCGTAAACACTCTTCAGTGATCAGAGAATCACAACACTCCCCCCATTTTATTTGTCTTCGTTAGTCTGTAGTTAGTTACTGTTAGTAGTTCTGAAGATTAATTTTGTGTGATGTGTTGTGTTTACAGGTAATTAAAAAAAAAAAAAAAATCTTTGATTAGCCTGTGTGGTTGTTGAGAAAACTTAAGAAAGTGATTTAAAATTTGGAATATTGGAAGTCTTGAGTAAGTGTTGTAATGTTATTTGTGCAATTAATTAGTTATATTGTGATTTTATCCTCAGAAATTTAACAATCCTAATTTTGGCTTTTTGGGTTAATGCATAAGTCATAATCTATGTGAGGATGATCTAATTCTTCGATACAAGAATGGGTTTGTGTGGCAAGGTCTATGTGAGGATGATATAATTCTTCCTGCTCATGTAGATGAATATGTTCTTAAAGGTTAGAGCTCTTTGATGAATTTAATTATTGTGAAGTAATGATATAATAATCCTTTTGATTTAGTAGCTGCTTTGTAGTAGTTTCATTTTATTCAAGGATTCCTTTATGTCATTATTGTATTATATGTACACATAATGCCCGACTGTTATGTTTATAAACAAGGAGATTTATTTATTGCCTGTAATTTACATAACTATTTCGATTAAGAAAATATTGTAATATCACTTGGTATGTGTGTGATAATACAATAGGCCAAATGATCTTATAAATGCACTAAATATACTTTGTGTGCACGAATAATCTATTACATCAGTATGTGATTAAGCCAATCAATGATATTTTATAATTGTGGGTACTTTCATATAACTATTTTCATTATTGTCAACATTGATATGAGATTTTACTCAATAGTAATTCATCTACATTAATAGTGATTATAAGATAATATTAATTAAATTACAATTATAATTACAAATCATATACCGAGAATCAAAATGAACATATACATTGTGCGGATTCTAATTAGTTGTACATGAAACTCATATTAGGAGACCAGAAATGACTGAAGAAGCTTCTCTACACACGAGAGAGAACAAGATATGTGTGCATGGAGGGGTATTAATGGAATTTAATTTAATAGGCGTTTATTTAGTATTTTAATATGAAATAAAGAAGATAGGATGTAAATAGCCCAAACTCTTACTGGATTCGAATTCAAATTAGCCCACTGGGTTTTTGAAGTCTCTGATTTTTTCTGCACTTGGGCTTAGCCCATTTTACTTGTTTGGTTTTATTAAAAAATTCAAGTGCAAGAAGCTGCTTTTCGAGGCTAGGCTAGGCCTAGGCAATGCATAAAAGTTGTAGTTCTAGTCTTCTAGAGGAATTCTTGAAACATTATTAGCCAGGATTCTAGTCCTTTACTAAAATCATTGGACAAATTTGGCCACATATCTCTTATGTCGACACAATCATTTTTAGTGAGCGAAATTTAAATTGAGAGGAGTTATTTTGAAAAATAATATTGGATTGATTGACTAGATTTTTTTTTATTTATTGGAGACTTGCCAATAATTTATTAGAGACTAAATAAATATATTGATTTGAATCTAACATGCATTATTAACATGTGGTACAACTATTATTAGTGAATTAATGGTTTTAGTGTAATCACTTTTAACCACTCAATTAGTGGACAATTATGGAAACCACTCCACTAATTATATTGAATTAGAAGGCAAGTCATTACCTATAAATTGAGCTCTCATTTGAGAGTTTAAGCATCTTCAACAACAAGCTCCAAGTGAGAGAGCTTAGAGTTTTAGCTTCAAGTGAGAGAACTTAGAGTTTTAGCTCCAAGTGAGAGAGCTTAGAGAGTGAAGTGTGAAGTTTTTTGTAACAAAGTTTGTAATCTTTTTAAATTCTATTTAAATAGTAATAGAGAGTAATTTTTTTCCTCATAAATATTCTTCAGTGATCAGAAAATCACAACAAGTAGAATCAATACATTTTATACGTTGGGGATTCTGGAGGTGAAGAGCGAAACTCGGTTTGAAAAATTCGGGTTTCGGGAAAGTTCTCAAAAATCAAATTTGAGCATATCAGCAGCTTATTCACATCGAGACGAGCACGGTAGTATTTTTCGGTGATCAATCGAAGATAGGCATAGCCTTCACGCGCCACACGCGCTTGACAGAGAGCAGCTCACGCGCCGTCACACGCCTCCACATGCTGACTAGAGATAGAAGACGCTGATATGTCTGCCATGTCATCACTCCGATACAGTCATCCGGCACAGTCAAAAATCACGTCAGCATATCCGGTATAGTCAGCACACACCTCATTCATGTGTTCTTTTATCCCTGGGCCTATGTACACTGGATTTTTTTTTAATTACCCTTCCCACTTGTCCAATATATTACACATCTTTATCGGAAAAAAGGACAAAATATTTGAAAGTATTGCTTCAAGAAACTTCAAAATGATATATTAAAAGTTCATATCGGATAACGTTTATCCAAATTCTACCTACTCAGTAAATGTCCTACATTATCCATCTTTTAAATAACAATGTTTAAAAATTTGGTGTCTTTGTTATGATGATGCTAATGAAATTTCTTACTGATATTAATTTGGAGAAGAAAAAAGGGCCGGCAAGGAGAAAATATAAAAAACATCAAACAGTGATAATCCTGAATTAAAATAGTAGTTGATAATCCTTCGTGTGATTTAGTATAGCATCCCATTATGATTCAAATTGAAAAAGAAAAAGAAAAAGAGAGATCAAATCATAAACAAAAGTTAATGGGGTAAAAAAAAAAAAAAAAAAAAAAAAAAAAAAAAAAAAAAAAAGGGTTCTTTAACTGGGGGGAGTGGTTGAAGCATTCACAACAAAAAGCAATAATTATATAGGTGGGGCTTTAATGGAATGGATAATTATTTCCGTGATAGAGAAATAAAGCATATTGCATTTGCATATTTAATCACCTTTTAGACATACCTCTGTCACTTACATCTTCATTTTCATTTTGGTATGCTTTCTGCAATTTGAGGTCAATCAAAATCAAGAACATCACCAAGGTAACAAGCTCTTACAATTTGTACTTTGTGATACTTACAATATGATCAGTAAATTAAAGCTCTTGCTTGCAGGTGAAGTTGAAGGAAAATGGAGAGTGAGCAAAATATGAGCAACAAAAATGATGAAATGAAAGTGGAGATAACACATGATCAAATGGAAAGCGTATCTCCAACATCAGGGCTAACAAGGCAGCAGCGAAAGAACAATTGCTTATGCTCTCCTACTACTCATGCAGGTTCCTTCAGGTGCAGGCTTCACCGTGCTCCCAGTCTCCAGAGGACTAAAAGCATTGACTCTCCGGACTCAACATCATAAGCCTGATCGCTTCAATGCGTCTCTTATTTGGCTTTTGTTTATATTTCTTCTGTACGTTGTTAATATTTTTCTGCTCTTGTGTTGTAATGTAATTAATTACCTGAAGGTTAATTATTAAAAGTTTTGCAAGAATAAATTCAGCTGGTGGTCCAGGCAGTAACATTTCTTTGATGGCTCTAAAATTGTATTTGAGCTATACCAACAAGCTTTGATCCCACTCCTACAAATGATATACATAAATGGTATTGGTCATTAAAGCATGAGTGCAGATACCTTGACTGACTGATCTAATGGCAAAGAATTCGAAAATAGAACAAATTAAAGGAATAGCAGTCAAGGATTTGAGGTCTAAATGGAGTTGAATTGCGGAAGAAGATACTTGCAGGTGCTAGAAAACAGTAACGTGTGATCATTACTTGCATGGTTCGGGCCATCCAAGACCCAAACCCTACATATTGGAAAGTAGAAACCTATGATGATCATGATTCATAATTAGCCACAATGATGGCAACAACTATGAGCATGCAATGTAACTAAACCTATTTAGGTTGAAGGACTCGAGCAGCGCCTATGCAAGCTTTTTCACTAAAATAAATAATGATATGTGTTTCAGAGAGCACGAATTGTATCAAAATTCAAGCAAACACAGTATTAAAATGTCTGCTTGTGTTAAATTTGCAACTGTTAAGTTTTGTCGCAAAATTCGTCAATCAATCAAGAATGCACGATTTTTACCGTGGTTCGCCGGAAAGATTCCCGACTACATCCACGTTGAACTCCGGAATAGGGAGCTCGCTGCACTAAGCAATTTCAAGATTACACACGGAATCTTGAATCCGTTTACAAAATGTATTTCCCCAAATCTCACAAAGAACCCTAATCTCTAAAAGTGACAATCTCTCAAATTCCCAATTGAAGACTACACTAACTTGGACTAGGGAATAGGCTTAACACTTAGCCAATTATTAAGGGAATACAAATAATGAAAACTCTCTCCTAATTCTCAACCTAAGTGGCCTTTATATAGGATGAGCAAATAAAGGTAATTGGACAACGGCAAGGATTGCGCCATGTGTCCCTATCCAACGGATGACAAGGCTTCACATTTTACAATCTCCACCTTGAAGCCCAAAAACATTTCTCACTCCCAATCATACACAAAGACACACTAAGGCCAAGCTAGCACAGCAAACTCACCTACTCTCATCATCGCTCATGTTGGCTGCAAGGTCAGCCAACCCCACCTGCAACAGCTTCATGCAGTGGAAGAGTTTGGTGCAGTCACAATCTTTGTCCCCATGTCCGATGGGTTATCTTCTGTTGGAACCTTCTTAATCTCAATCTTACCGCTTGAGATAATTTCCCGCACAAAATGATACTGCTTCGGTAGTTGACTTTCTTGAGTCTCTGTCACCTGCAAAAACAGAATCAACATACCCTACCAAATCTAAAGCGTTAGATTTGTTAAAACATAAGTCATAATCAACAGCAGTATTCAAGTATCTTAACAACCATTGTAAAGCACTCCAGTGTGCTCCACCTGGATTAGACATAAACCTACTCAACAAAGATACAGCATATGACAAGTCAGGTCTAGTACTAATCAGAAGACATATCCTCTTCTATAGCCTCTTCCCATTAAGTTTATTTTAGACTTTAATCATCTCTAAGCTAGAGACTAAGAGAATCATCTCATCTACTATACCGCTTCTTCCTCAATTGTATATATTTATCTCTTAATCTGCTCAACTCACCATTAATTTCATGACTTGCTATTAATGCACAGAAATACAAATCATTAGTTGAGTAATCATACCTGGTAGGAGGCCTTACCTGCCTCCTACTTCTGTCTCTCGCTAGCTGGTAGTTGGCCAATGTGTCTTGTGGTGTTTCATCATGCTGCTCAGTATGATCCACTTGATCTACTGTGTCCTCTTCACTTGTTCTTGTATCTCTGCTACTTCATTTCTGTTTTCCTCCTGGTTATTTCTCATGGGCTGGGTGTCCTCAGATGTCTCCGTGCCTGACATGTCACCGACTTGCTCAGCGGTCCTTGATGTCCCTGGCTCCACCTGCATCTGAGCTCCACCTGCAAAATCAAAATCTGCTAGATCCTTTTCTAAGGCACCTGCATTGTTGTTAGTAGATTTACAAGGAAAACAAATTTCATTGAATATAACATCCCGACTAACTATGACTTTGACTCCAGGTGACTCCCTTTCCCATAACCTATACCCTTTTGTCCCTTCTTGATATCCTAGGAAAACACACTTGATTGACCTCGGTTCAAGTTTACCTACGGACTGGTGAGCATAGGCTTCACAGCCAAATACTCTAAGGTGTGCAAGCTTATGAGCTCTACCAGACCAGATTTCCTCTGGTGTCTTAAACTGAACTGAACTATTAGGGCTAAGGTTAATCAAATGAGTAGCAGTATTGAGGGCTTCACCCCAAAAGGCCCTCGGAAGTTCGGAAGAAAATAAAAGACATCTGATCTTTTCTAATAAGGTTCTATTCATTCTTTCCGCAACTCCATTCTGTTGAGGGGTGTTTCTAACAGTCCTATGTCTTAGGATACCCTCACTAGTACAGTATTGTCAAACTCAGTATTACAAAATTCTAAGCCATTATCAGTTCTCAAGACTTTTACTTTGTTACTAGTTTGATTTTCTACCAATACTTTCCATTCTTTAAATTTAGTCAAAGTTTCATCCTTTGATTTTAGTAAGAATGTCCATACCTTCCTACTGTAGTCATCAACAATAGAGAGGAAATATTTCTTACCCCCATGTGTCTGGACCTTTGCTGGTCCCCACAAATCACAATGTAGATACTCCAGACTCGCCTTTGACAAGTGAATTCCAGTTGGGAAGCTCTGTCTGTGCTGTTTGCCCAACACACAGATCTCACAAAACTCAAGTGGCTTCAACTGGTCCTTTCCAAATTGTCCCTGCTTGCTGAGTACCTGCATTCCTTTCTGGCCTATATGGCCAAGTCTCAAGTGCCATATATTAGTCATATCAACATTAGAAGTCAAAGCAGAAATGGGTTTATCCGATAATACATGTTGGCCATTTAGAACATACAATCCATTTCTCTTAATACCAGTTAGGATTAGTTTATTACCCTTAGATATGTGCATGTTCCCTTTATGTGCTTTATATGTGAAACCTAATTCATCTAGTGTTCCTAGTGATATCAGGTTCCGTTTCAAGTCAGGTACATATCTAACGTCAGTAAGAATCCTAACTTTACCATCATGGAGTTTAAGAGTTATGTCCCCAACCCCATGTATCCTACAAGTATTGTCATTACCCATATACACAGTGCCTTGATCTGAATTTCTAAAGTTGACAAACCAGTCCCTATACGGACTCATGTGGAAGGAACACCTGAGTCCAGAATCCATTCTCTGCTAATGTGATCCCTACACACAGTCAATGCCTCAGATAGGCACATCGACTCCTTTTCGGCAGCCACAGTGGCGCTGCCTTCATTTTCCTGTTCCCTCAGGAACTTATAGCAATTCCTTTTAAGGTGTCCCATCTTTCCACAATGATAGCACTTCTTGTCACTATCTTTATTCTTATCCTGTTTGTTCTTTTTCTTGCCTTTAGGTTCTTGGTTACTAGTCTGATGATTATTAGGACCATTAATTTCCTTTCTTTTACCTTTCACGAATAAGTTCGCTCCTCCTCTCCTACTGGTTCTAAGTTCTAGCTCTCTAGCCCTTATACCAGATATCACCAAGTCTAGCCTAGGTACAACTCCTGTGTACTGTAGAGAATTCTTAACGACACTATATTCATCAGGTAATGCATTTAAAAGGATCATAGCTTCGCTAGAGTCTCCTAGGGCTTGGTCAGTTCCTTTAAGGATTTGAGTCATTTTCGTGAATTCATCCAAATTATCATCAATCGACTTACTAGTATCCATCTTGTAATTAAACAAATTTCCTTTTAAGAACACTAAATTTGGTGCAGAAATAACAGAATAAAGAGATTCGAGTTTACCCCATAGTTGAATGGCAGTGTCCATTCCGTCAACCTTTCTGATGACCGAATCTCCAAGGTGAAGGAAAATCAGGTTGTAAGCCTCTTCCAGGATTTCCTCCTTCGTTTCCTTTTCCATCTTTGGCCACTTTTCTGGATCCGGTTCCAGTGCCAAAGCCACCTTGTGGTGAGAAAGCAGGACTTTCATTTTCTTCTTCCAAGTAGTGAAATCCCCTTTCCGTCAAAGTTACCAATGTCGAGTCTCATAGTCGACATTTTACTATTTCTTTTGCAGTAATCACCCGATGAAAATTCCGCAATCACTCTCGGCAATTACTCCCCAAATCAGCCCAAACACAATTCGGCAATTTGCACGAATCTGCCAAAAACAGGACAGCAGCCTACACACCCACTCCTGCAATTTGGTAACAATCTTGGCAATCCCACACAACAATTGCTCACCCAAAATTAACCCAAACTTTGGTCAGTTCTCGGCAAATCCAGAAGCTTAGACACCCAATCAGTTCGGCAATACCCACACACTCAATCTTTCAACTCGGCTGCAGAGTGCCTCAAACACCCAAACAACAATTTTAAATTCAATTCAAAAAAAAACCTCAAACCAATTAGTCACAAAACAGAAGCAACAATTAGGCTTTGATCACCGAAACAACACAGCATCCAGAGAACACACGCCCTAAACAGCAACTTCAGCAGAAACTTAATTTCCCAGTCTGCAACTCACGTCCCTTTCTCGACAGCCAGAATCTGGGAAGTACAGCTTAATCCAAGATCCACAGCAACTCAATTCTTGGCCAGTAGTTAACACCTGAAGTCTGGCCTACAACACAGTTCCTTAATTTGACAAGTTAGCAGCCCGGTAGCAGGGATTTTGGCCTGCCACTTTATGCCCTAACTGGCAGCCCCTAATCTTGGTCTCGGCAGATCTGATGGCTCTGTGCTTTTCAATTTGAAAGTCTTGATGCTCTTCCCGTCGTGACTCTGAGTTCTTTGTTTTTGATTGATCGTTTCTGTTTTTGTGGCTGTGATCTCTGATCTTGCACTCGGTTTGTGCTTTGGTCTTCGATTGAGTTCTTCGGTCCTCTGCTTTCTTCAAGTCTTGATTTTTGCTTTGTGATTGCTTTCGTCGATGGCTCTAATCTGTGTTCTTCAATTTTTCAGATTCTTGATGCCCTTCGATGGCTCCTCTGTTCCTTGACAAGGATTTTAGGGTTTCTTTGTTAAACCCACAAAGAACCACCAATTGGCTCTGATTCTTCGAATTTGGTGGAGAGACAAATTAGGGATTTTTGTCTTCTTTTCTTGCCGAGTCTTGGGCTGATCTTGAATCAACCTCTCGGCCCACTGGATCCAAAATAGCTCTGATACCAATTGTTAAGTTTTGTCGCAAAATTCGTCAATCAATCAATCAAGAATGCACGATTTTTACCGTGGTTCGCCGGAAAGATTCCGACTACATCCACGTTGAACTCCGGAATAGGGAGCTCGCTGCACTAAGCAATTTCAAGATTACACACGGAATCTTGAATCCGTTTACAAAATGTATTTCCCCAAATCTCACAAGAACCCTAATCTCTAAAAGTGACAATCTCTCAAATTCCCAATTGAAGACTACACTAACTTGGACTAGGGAATAGGCTTAACACTTAGCCAATTAAGGGAATACAAATAATGAAAACTCTCTCCTAATTCTCAACCTAAGTGGCCTTTATATAGGATGAGCAAATAAAGGTAATTGGGACAAAGTAAGGATTGTGCCATGTGTCCCTTATCCAACGGATGACAAGGCTTCACATTTTACAGCAACCATGTTATCAAATTTGTTTTTGATGGATAGACAAAGACTTGCCTGCTTGTGTAAGAATTCATTACATTTTTTTACATCGCAGCAAGCATAGATTGTATTTTTGATGCTATATCATTTTCTTTGCCGACAAGATTTGCATATTCATGTGTGACAGAAGAATTTTCCAGGAACCCAGAAGTCAGAATTAGCAGATCCGCCCAATTCGATGGAATTCAAAGACACAAGACAAAAAACATTCCAGTATCACAGCGCTGCAATATGTCAGAAACAAAAAATACCAAACTTTAACAGGTGAGGATCCAATGATCTGCAACAAAGTGACAGTACAGAATCAGGTGTTGCAGATTTCTAGAAAATTAGGGTCCCACAGTGACTCAGTTACAACTATTTTCAAGTTTCAGAATTGGGATTCACACAGAGAAATTTCCTCCCATGTCCTGAAAATTATTATCTTATTGTTTAATGAACATTGAGTGATCCTAACAACACAAGAAATTTGGGACAGTAGTCTAACAGGTTACATCAACAATGCACATTGAGATTCTTTGTTTTTATGCTAAAACTAGAAGGCCATTTCTTAAATTACAAAAACAAGAGTATTTGTTACCCTTCAAATTACCATCCCCAACTGGAGACTAAGCAAAAGTCACTCAATTCTTTTCACTGGAACTTCTATTGACTGATAACAATTTACTGAACATCCTTTTGGGTCGTGCGGGAAGAGCACAGAAAGCCTTAAATTTGGAAGTTCTTCCAATTCCATCGGGATGCAAATCATTTACATCAAAGTCATCATCTTCGGCAAGTTTCATCCGTAAAGTTGAAAGCTTTGTTTTTGGTGATTTCAGGCCTGAGATACTCCATTGATCCTCTGCTGGAATGGTACTAGTGGTGCTTAAGGGTGGTGGAGGCCTCAAAGGGTCAATGCCATGCCCGGCCAGTAGTGCCTTGATGTTGCTTGGAAGCTCAGTCACTTTGCCACCAGCCATGGTGGCTCGAGCTTGCTCAAAAAATAGAACTTGTACCACCACCCTTAGTGGGAGTAACTCGTTTCTTGCTGCGTGCATGCAGGCCTCCATTGATAATTTTTTGCAGTCAAGGATTCGGCACAACCTTTTCCTTTCGCTCTTACTTAGGTCCGGATGTGCCTAGATAGTCCAACATAAAATCTCTATAATATCTCATTTTTACATTGACAGGAGAATTCAAGGAATTGCATATAATTCATGCCCTTAAAATAAATGAAAAATGTCAACAGAAATATGTGTGGACTATTGAAAACTTATGAGGGTTCTGACCTAAGATGACTTTGTAGTTTGTTCAGCAAGCAAATACTCAACCAACAAGAAGTATAAATATACATTTCTATCCACATGATATAGATTTCATCCAAGCTAAATATGTTAGGTCAGTCAAATCCTAACTGCCAGTAAATTGTGAACATGACAAGATTCTAAGGTCAAGAGTGTTGGTTAGCTACCGCAAATGGTGACCCACATCGTGAAACATGACAGTGAAATCTGTCTAATAGGCAAATAAAAAGTGAATTTATGGAAAATTTATGAAAACTATTTAAGCCATATGTTATTTACCTTGAGATAAATGTCAATAGCTCTGTATAGATCATCATGATCAAGCCTCGAGAATTCAGGTATGGATTCAGCAATTGTAATGAACTTAGACAGAGGCAAATTAACATCTTTGGCAATCTCTTGAAGATATCCATCCACAAGCTTTGCCATCTTGAGTTTTGAACCATGAGATGCTGAAGAAGATCTCCTACTCTCTTGTAACTCGAAATCAATATTTTCTGCTGACCGGGACCTTCTCCTTTCAAACCCCTGCTTGGACCTTGGTGGGCTAGTTGGGGGACTCTGCCCCTGTAACTTGAACTGTTCCAATATAATCATCACTATGTCTAAATCATACAAAGTATCACTTGTGCATGACAGACAAGGTATCAACAAGTCACTGACTGTTGCCTCTTCTAATTGAAGCGCAACTCTTTTAGCCAATTCCATCTTTGAAGAAGAGGAAGCATTAAGAATATTGGCTGCCTTTATGAGTTTAAGCAAGAAGCTACAAGAAACAGCACCTTTCTCTGCTGGAAGTAAGCTTATTATTGATTCCAAAAGTATCCTATGCTTTGAGGTTACCTCATTGGCTAATTCTGAATCAGAGTCGGATGCTTCCTGATAATTGATATGTCCATTTCTTGATATGTTAGGTAACCATCGAGATGCATAAATTTTCAAAGCGTCGCCTATAAGATTTGAAGGTATCTTTCCACCAGATTTAATTGCTATCATGGTTCTCCAATAAAGGTCTATGCCTAATTCTGCCATATATTCAGCCCACCAACCTTTGGTTGATGGTTTAAGCCTTTGGCTCTCCGCACCATTACAAGATATATCATCCCTTCCCCTTCTAGAATAACTATGTGATAAACTCACCTTTGAGGGATGAGTTAAAACTTTAGAAGCAATTGCTTCAATGCACCTGCTTGTGATTCCAAGATCCTCTGACCATAAAGGAAAAGCTTTTGTGCTTTGTAGAGTCACAATGGAATCTCTCCACCCATGAAGGATGCAGGAATTGAAAAAAACCTCAAGCTTGTATATCAAGTTCCCCTTCTCAACATCCTCCGTCATCTGCAAATATTCGGCAGCACATCTGGCAGCTACAATATTGTAGGCACTCAGAGTGATTGTAATTCCATAACAAAACTTTGCACATACTTCAAATGATTCAACGCCGCCAGGGAAGTCGGGGAGTTGTACTATTTGGTGTTGTGAGGATTCAGGGGACTCAGAGCATAGTCTCTGCAGCCGCAAACATTTGGACAGCAGAGGGAACTGCATGGAATGGCATTCAAAGGATCAATCAAATTAAAGTCTAATATCATAACTTACATCAATAACAGTAAAATCCATAATACTTATAATAAGTTTGTAAAATTTTACCTTGTGAAGCAAATATCTACTTCCTTTCACTTGAATTATGAGATCACTAGAGACTTCAGAGGTGACTGACCTGCAATGCATTAGGAAAATAAAATTGTTGGTGTTTTGTCCAAAAATTGAAAATACGTATTCAAGAAAGTGTCTGTGTCATGTTTTAATCAGTTATGTGCTTACCTTACAGCCTCAGCTGTATAAAAAGTATCCGGCCGAGATCCAAGTTTCATGAACTTCATGACAGATTCTTTTAACTCGTTTCTTCTCTGCTCAACTTATATCTTTACCAAATGCTCAAAAAGGAATCTGATGAAATAAGCCAACTTCATTCATAACTGATAAAAGCTGCCACTCTTGGTGCAAAAGAAGCCAGAAATATTTTCTCCAGCAGCAACCCAAAGAAATGAATATCAAGAGTTTTCCTTGTGGGTATGTAAAATAATATTAACACAACACATCAACACTCATGAGAGTTTAGTACATAGAATTTATAGCATAAATAGTACAGGTGACAGAAACGCACAAAATCAAACACTCCAAAATCTCTGTCATTTCAGTCAAATTCCCATAACCCATCTGATCTGGACATGCAAACACCCACTCCTTGGCTCTATAAATCACAATATAGTCTACTTGCATGCAGCATATATGAAAAATAAAAAATAAAAATCCCAAGATAAACAACCTGCTGCAAACTTTCTTGAGAGATGACAAAACTATGTGTTATGTATCAACTTTTTTTTTTTTTTTTTTTTTTTTTATGTGTTGATGTGGTTTAATGCAAAGGCCATGCCAGAGTGAAATGAGAAAGGGGCGACGCCCACCTGCTTATCCTGCGCCCACTTGTATCTCTCTATCTCATCATTTCAACACCATTTTTGTTACTGTGCCCTTCCCCTCTTTATTATTTTAGTCAGACACTTTCCATACGCGACATCGTACGCCTCTCGATTTCCATTATTATTATTAAAAAAAATGCTAATATTAGAGAGGAAAAAAAAAACAATAAGCATGTTTTCCAAAAGTATTTTCTAAATTATACCATATAATGCCTTTAAAGATATTTAGAACAAAGAATGCACCCAAAAAATAAATAAATTAATTAATTAATTAAAAAAGAGTGAAGGGAATCCTAAAAGGTTGAATAGGATTTGTGTATCGCTATCGCCTACGGCTTCTAGATTAGATTATATAATGGGCGGCAAGCCAATATTGGCCTTTTAAATTTGTTAAATAATCGAAAATGTCCTTGTTTTGTATTGATTGCAAAATGGTCCATGATGTTGAGGACCACGACCTTATAAACTTACCATGCAGAAGTTGACGTTAGATTAACCCGTTTGGTGAAGCATGGGTGAAATGTTAACGCTAACATTTTAATGTTTCATAAAATGGATAAGTTAATGTTGACGTTAACACTCCCAAAATCATAATCTCATAATATGAGATTATTTTTTGACGTTAATTTAAACTCCAACATTTATTCTATAATTTATATTTTGTGGTAATATTATCTACCAAACGCACTCTAATAAGGTTTTAGAGATATTTGGTTATAAAAGTTTCGTTAATGACATAATTTAATTCGGCTGTTGAAGGTCGTATTCAATATATTTTGCATTGGATACTTGAGGCTTTATAATAAATTACCTTTTTTTTCTTTTGGAAAAAAAAAATCAAACGGAATGAAAAAAATTCCAGAAATTAGACTTTCCTACCGTTCGATATAGAATCATGATGATTTTTTTTTATCTCGATTAAAAAATTATATAAGAATAAAAAAAAGATTAGCGTTCAAGACGATTTTTCATCTTAAATCCTTATTTTTTAAAAAAGATATATTTAAAATCCTGAATCATCCAATTCATATTTCGAATGAAATATTATTCTAATTCTAAAATTGATTAGATCGATTTGATCCGATTTTTATCCAAAATCCACAATAACCGATTGCCAACTCTACATTATATGGATTTTCATCATCATGGCTGAGATTGATGAGAAAAAGGGCTCCATCTGATCAAATGGATTAACCTAGGAGAGATGAAATTGTGATGTTATCATCCAACCAATCTTGATAGCTACTGGCGTCCTCACAAAGATATCTTTAAGAAAGAGGTCTTTTTTTTTTCTCTAATCAAAGATTTGTTATCATATGATTTTTATTAAAATTTAACCAAGAAAAAAAATATGGAGTTAGATTGTTGTTCCTTCAGTAAGATAGGTAACCCAGGCCACGTCAATTGTGAGCCAATTTGGACTCCTTAGCTCAAATTGGTTTATTTACATCATTAAAATGATGAAACGGTTACTTTTCCTGCGTATTAGATATCTATTATCTCTTAATCCCAATTAAAAATTGGGATTTTTAATCAACGTAAAGCAGACGGCATGGAGTGATAAGGCTTATCCTCTAGGCTGTCAAAGCACTCATTTCATTCATTGGATTAAATTTGGGCTAGAGACCCAAAGGATATTGCACCTTTTACGGCTTTGATCTGGCCTACAGGTAACACTATGGGTTATTGTTGAGGCCCAACTAAAATGGGTTCCAGACTCCAAATATCAAACCTCCATGCTAGATTTATAGGCAGGTCTCGGGTCCATACCCCCCAAGGGTAAGAGGCTCATACGACTTAAAAGCCTCTAAAAGTCCACGCAACAGGCCTCAAGCAGGTCTTAACCATGCAACATGTTGTCTCAGCCGACGTCACTCAGACAGTGACCCAATCAATAATGTCCCATATTATCTGATGTCCAGTAGATATTGTATGCCAGTCTACACACGATTAATTCCTTCTTAAATAAGGAAACTAACTATTTGGATCAAGACACACTACCTACAAACATGGTATTCCGAATCAAGTACAGTAGGGATTACACCTAATCCTGGAAATCCAGGCGCTCCTAATTCAGTCCTTATTCTACTACCATTTCCTAAATAGAATTGGAATACGACTCCTCCAAAGAATCTTAAACCGACTAAAAGGGCTACTTCACTACTTATAAAAGGAGATGAGATTTAAAGGATTCATTCATTCAAGCTTTGGCTCTCGCACTCGAGTTCTCAAAGCATATATAACTTCCTAAACACCAGTCCATCGCCCCTCACGACAACTTATAAAAATCAAGGTAACTCATAGCCTTGTTGTTCCCTTTCTTTCCGCTTGTCATCGTCACTGATTTGAGCTGGAGTGCCTGCGATATCCACCACACTGGTGGGTAGTTACTCCACGCTACATGCCTTTGTTTTACAGGATCGCTAGTGTCCCCATCATACAAATTCTCGATTGTAGGCTGAAGGCAAAATTCAGCGTCTATAACTTGACGCCCACCATGGGGCCTCGGTGATTCATAGCAAGAAAATGTCTCACAGTCTATAATTTCCAAATCACTCATGGCTTCCTGCAGCGAGAACACCCCGGACTCCGTGTCTAGTCAATTGGCTGCACTTCAGGAATGATTGTGAGCACTTGAGGAGAAAAACCTTATGATGCGAAACACCAACACTGACCTCCAGAAGAAATTGGAGCAGATGGCTTCGACAAACCTCTTGGGGGCGTTCATGATGTAGCTCGTGACGATCCACCACTAGTGGATTGTTCACAGAGCTGCCAGCCGACCAACGACCTTCCACTAGGGGACCCAATGCAATAAGTCACCTCCGGGATTCGGAAATAGATGGAGGAGTTCAAAAGGTGATTCTCTCCAGCCTACCCGGGGTGAGGCTACCGATCAGGAAGAGTCGTGCTGAGACGATTTCACAAACCCCTTTCTTAGAATCCATTATATTCGTAGAGCTTCCACGGAAGTTCAAGCCCTCATACATGAGGCTATACAATGGATCTACGGATCCAGATGACCACATTGTCCATTACAAATATAAGATGATCTCTATGGCCCTGGAACCACACCAATGGAAGGTAGTAATGTGTAAGAGATTCGGAGAGACGCTAGCAGGCCTAGCCTTCACCTAGTTCATCAACCTCCCCTACCGGTCGATTGGATCATACCAAGAACTAGCAGATAATTCCATGGAACACTTTGTAAGCTCTTACAAATTTGAAAAGATCACGGAAAACCTCAACGCCATCCAACAGCGAAAGGGAGAGCCTTTACGGAGCTATATAGCCACTTCAACAATGAAAAAATCTTCATGTCGGATCTCCACCAGCCGACGGTTATTGAAGCTTTATGTAATGGTTTACTCACCGATAGTGGACTATACAAGAAATTGATGAAGTCTTGGTGCTACACCATGGATCAGGCCTTGACCAGACTCATATCAAGATTATGTGGGAAGAAGACAAAAGGAACAAGAAACGTTATGGCTCTGGCAACCGCAATGAGGAGAGAGCCATGAATCCCCCCCAAACGGCCAAAGACTTTGATGATAGGGCCTGGCGGCCAGTAGACAATAGGATTCTACGGGCTAGGGAGCATCAACCAAACAACCGGGATTACGAGCGTAGACCTTCATCCTACGCGGTTCAAATTTGGTCTTTATCAAATAGGCCAAGGCTCCCAGACTATAACTTTATTGTGTCGCCTAGAGACTTAGTTTCAGTCCATAAGAAAATTAGAGAAGTAGTAAGATGGCCGACACACCCTAGGGATAGGTCATCTAAGAAAGACGATAGAAAATGGTGCGAGTTCCACCGAGACTACGGGACATGACAGCCGATTGCATTGCCTTAAGACTAGAAGTTTTGGAATTACTAAACAAATGGTACCTCAAGGACTTGCTTACTGAGAAAGACAAGGTTACCTTGGCCCGAAGAGATGAGAGGGGCGATAGAGAAGATGGCCCTCTCTATTGTTTAGTTATATGCCCAATAACATAATATAATATGTAAACATGATTTTATTTTAAGTTATAAACGATGCATTTATTCATTTATTACAATGTTGATTTTTAAAGTTGTATATTATAAATTATCATGTATGTCGTTGGATACTAAATGTACTTTCAGACTTAGTGTATAAGTGTTATACACAAGAGGATTTAAGTCGGAAATTAGTAATCCTAAATAGTCCATAGAGAGCAAACAAATACGGACACTTTATTTGTGGTTTATCTACAGTTGCGGTCCATTCCATATTATATGATGACTTTGATCCGGGTTTGTTCATGTGGTGACATGGGAATAGATGTACCTTATATGATGCAATCATATATGATTGGACCAAGACAGAAATGAATTTCTTTTAATATTCGTTAAATAAATAAATTCATATAAGTCTAATAGATGATCTTATATGGGTTGATCTGAATCCTTAGTGTACTACGAACTCCTACATGGTATGTTATATCATTTGATTTACAAAGGTGAGGTTAGTGAAGAAATCATAACCAATAGCTACGTATTTTGGGGACATGATCTGATGTGTGGCTGGGGACGTTTTACATAGATATGGAATCCACTCCTTCTTGCGAGAAGTATATGAGTTTCCTCC
>SKCR01055179.1:0-45437 GCA_019454045.1 Zanthoxylum bungeanum | reverse complement strand
GTTTGATGAAACCTTTTTGTGTTTTCTCTATTACACTTTTCTGATATGATGCATGTGCAACACAACCTTTACCCAGTATTCTAAAAGATTGCAATTGCCTTGTTTTGTTGCAGGAATTATTATATCTTTATGGGTTTGTCATTGATAACAATCCAGATGACTATCTGATGGTAATTTAATTTATTAGAATAGATTTTTTCTGTCTATTCGTGCCTTCATAGGATTGTGAGCTTTACAAGGATCTGTTACTTTATAAGATGAGTGATCCATACAGATCCATTATCCTGTGGAGGCAATTCACAGTGTTCCGTTTTCTGACTCCAAGGCACTGCTTCTTGAAGAACAGGTCAGCTGTTAATGAGCTATTTATTGTTGGTCTCTTAATTTTAGATGCATTTAAGATTTAACAAATGTTTACACAGATGCTTTTCCTTCAATTATTTCTCCTCAAATTTGCTTCATTGACAAGATTTGATTTACAGAAGTCTGAAATGAGGTGTCTATTATCAAAATCTTTGCTGGAACATGGATTGTTTGCAGCTGGCTCGCCAAAAGATGAAAGCAATGATAACAAGTGTAAAGTTGATCGTATCTGCAATTTTAGCTGGAGTGGTCAGCGCAGGACGCCGTCTTACTTAAATAAGCTGGTTTTCCCTGAGAATTTTTTATCTGCATTGAGGACTATTGCCATGCAGGAAGATGAGCTTTCTAAGGTTTCTTCATTGCTTGAAGAGGTACAGCTTCTCTGTTACTTCTTTTCTTTTACAATTATTTTTGGTGACTGTTGTTTTCCCTACTGAATGCGCAAGCCATTTTAGTTTGTATTAGTTTAGTATGTACTAGTGCTCGCAAATAACCCTCATGCATGCAACAAGAGTGTTATCCAATAATGTCTCCACTCAAGCAGATTTAATATCATCTTAAAGCAATGAAGCATGTATATTTGTTTGGTTTTTTGTACAAAGTGATTGTTAGTTTTTCAGTGTCGATAGCTTTTTGTGCATGAAATGCTGTCATTTTGGGTTTTGATGTAATTGCATCATACTATTAAGTATTCTGACTTCTGAGGAATTCCTGCACTGTTCTCTATACTGCTGATATCTACCAGATATTACATAATTTTGCAACAGTCAAGTATATACAATGCTAGTTTTCCTTTTTCTTTTAGTGATTGGTTCATTTGTAAAATAGTAGGTGAAATGCATTTCTTTCATGGAAAATCTTTAGTTTTGTGCTAGAGGCACAAATATGTGTGTGTTTGAATCATCTATTTTCTTTTGGTTCCCTTACCTGATTGGATCCATCATTTATTTTCAAAAGCTTGTTGGCTCTGGAGGGGAGAGACAACCAACGGACGCAGAAGTTAGAGCAGCAATATGGGAGGCTTGTGGGGATTCTGGAGCTTTGCAGTTACTTGTTGATCTTCTTCATACCAAGTAATCTCTGGAAACCTATTGATTTACTAATGGTTACACTGCGTGTAGTAAATTAGGAGTTACAAAAGTAAGAAATAGATCTCCAAATGGGTTTCTGTTCCCCAACAATCTCAATGGTCGACATACAGACAATTTTTCTATCACTTTTCTTTCCAATTCCTTTAATATCTTTACTATCTTAAACTGTGGATGCAAGGTTGATGGATCTAGAAGAGGGTTCTGGTACAGAGGACCGTGATTCTGAACTGCTTGCAAAGTCGTGCATTAATGAAAGCCATGCGCAGCACACAAGTTATGAGAATAATTCAAGGTAACTTTACCCCGTTATTGTGTTCGTATTAGTTATATTTTACTAGAGGGAAAGGAGCAACTTCTTCTGGCATATTGTATCTTTGCTGGGATTTTGGATTGAATTGAAATTTGAAAATGCGATAATACATTTCATTTGAATGTTGTATTATGTTAACTTGTGAAGTATTGCTGCGGAAAAATAAATGCCATTTATCTTCCAATGACAAAAACAAACATCAGAATTCCTTCCTTTCTTGTAAAGTAAAAGTTTTGAGAGTGTTATTTAACTAGCGGCGTCGAAAGTATTTTTACGCATTCTTGGTTTCAGGGAAGATACAAATGGCTTGGCTGATCAGAAGATGAGTAGAAAGAGGTGGTCGAGTATAGTATATCGACGAGGGCAAAAGGAACTTGCACGTTTATTCTTGAAGGAAGCAGAGCATGCCTTGCAGTTAGCTCTAAGTGAAGGAAACTGAATTTTGATTGATTTGTTTCTCCTTGGTGAGTTTCATGCCCAACAGGGCCAGCCCTAGCCCCACCTATGCTCCTAAGCCCCCAAAGAGTTTTATTTTTATTTTTTAATTATAATATTATCTTATGATTAAGAGGCCTCAAAATGTAAAAATGATTTTTAAGCCCCAAAAATGTTAGGCCAGTCTTGATGTGCAAAAGATGCACTTATACAATGTAATTATGTTTTGTTCCACTAACATCCCTTTATAAAATTATATTTATTTGGTTATTTGTAATAACTTAATTATTTTAATTTACATCGTGAGTTTATATGCCCTATTTGGTATTGTGGATTGATAAAATTGTGTTTGGGTCTAAATGTAATTTTTAAGTATTTTGTTAACGATAAAAATTGCGATTATTAATCGTGATTTTTTTTTTAAAAAAATTGAATTTTAGAAAAATTAAGATTTTAAATTTTTATTCGTCATCAAAATATTAAAAAAAAAACGCACCTCATCATTTTATGAACCCGTGTGTATTCATCAAGGATTAAAAACTCGAACCGGACAATTTGAATCGAGATTCGGTCCAAGGTCTTGTTCGAGTGACCCCCAAACCCGGTCTGCAGTGAACCCGCTGATCCGGGTGGTTCAACCGATGACCGGGTTCGATCAGGTGGGTTTTTGGTCCTTTTTTTTATTATTTTATTAATTTTGATATTTTTTTAATATTTTTTTGTGAAAATAATTAAAAATATAGTTAAAACACTGATCACGGATCGACCCCCAGACTCTTAACCATCTAATTAGACCAGATTAATATACCAATCCGGGTTTTAAAATACTGATATTCATTACCCTCTTTTAATCTCAAAATACCAATACAATTCGCAAATCCAGCGCCAACACATTCACTACATAGTTATAATTAGTGTGCTTATATATTCATATAAAAATAATATTTAATGTTAATAGTATAAATAAAAACACAAGGCATTAACAATAACAAGCCCGTCTAGCTCAGTTGGTAGAGCGCAAGGCTCTTAACCTTGTGGTCGTGGGTTCGAGCCCCACGGTGGGCGTGTTTCTCAAATTTCCTTTTTTATTATTTTATTAATTAATTTTATTTTTAATGATCAAAGCCCCAGCATACACTATGCTTCTTATTCTCTATCTCCACCGTCTGATCGTAGCAACCTGCCCTCATCATCAGTAAATCTCAACCCATTCTTAAATCAGTTTCTACCGTTCTTCCTTAAACTGATAGTTTTGATTTTATTATTCGTCTTAAAATTTTAAAATCTCAAAAATGAAAAATTCTGCCACACAATACCGGTGTTAAATAATAAATAAATAATAATTTTATTTATAACAATTCATATATATTATATAATTATTAATTTATACTATCATATTATTACTCTTAAAAATAATAGGGTGAGTGTGACTGTGTGAGTGTTGGTTGCTTTGGCGAGCCCCCAACATACAAAGACTGAATAAGTGAAAGTGAACAGCTTACGTGTCATCATGCATGCCATTCCATTTACACGTGTGTCAGTCAAAGCCAATGTGTTAGATAGTTAGTGATTAAGTTATGAGAAGAGAAGAGAATAAATGAATCCCACATCTAAAAGTTACAAAAGGGAATAAGTGTTTAAATACATTTATTGCACCAATTTGATTCAAATTGATTGGTGGAAATTTTGGAGGGAAACAACAAATTTGGCTGTGAATTAATATTATTTATTATATAGTCAAAGATTGGCACTTGGGGCACTTAATTATCATTTAATATCCTTTTTCGAAATTAATTGTTTTAATTAATGTTAACAGTTATGACAGTTAATTGGAAAGGAAGTGTCACTTGCCTAGAGTTGCCTAGGGTTTATAAATACCTTTGAAGTTCCAGAATTTCATATACATAATATCTTCTCTCTTCTCTACAATCTTCTTTATGTGTTCTTGGGAGAAATTCCAGATTTGCTATCTAGAATTTATGTTCAGGCTTTGTAGAAATCCTGAAGGGATACTGCCGTAAACCCTGAAGCATTTATAAAATGGGCATTAATTTCATAACGATAGTGACTACACTATCAAAGCCGTATTCGTATTACTGTGAATTGTTTTGTACTTCCATTATTTTCTAACACAAGGCAGTGTAAACAGTAATTCGTTTCTCATTTATATAATTTTTCAAATAGAATTTTTTATATTAATTTTTTATTAGTGTATTTTTAGAAGTAGATGTTTTGATTAAAAATTAAATTAAATGTTTGTTTGTAAGTCAAAATTTTATTAAAAAATTATAAATTTATTTTATTAGATAAGTTTTTTAAAATTATTTTATAAAAAATGAAATAAAGTTGTTAAATTAAAAAAAAAAGTATTATAGACAATTTAATTTATTTTTTAAAAAAATATTCTAAACTCTACTCCCAAATACTCAAAATTGAGTTTTTACCGGTAGAGACAAAATGACTTTTTTAATTCTCAAAAACACCATTTAAAATACAACTAAATATCACCAAAAATTATAAAAAGAACTTTTGTCATTAAAAAAACTCTTTTATTTCTAATAGAAACCATATTAAACAGACACTAACTTCTACTAGCAATCTTGCTTGTAAAAATAAAGCGGTGCTTCTCAAGTATTGTTTTAAAAATTGGACAGGTGATATAAAAGATTCAATAGGTCACTGATTTAACCGGTTGAACCGATAAAACTGATTGACGCTATAAATAATTTTAATTAATTAAAAATTATAAAAAAAATATTTATTTTGATTTTTGATTTATGTTTTTGTTAAGAACTTACCGATCTGGTTTGACCAATTTTATCAGTTTTTTCCATTCCAGTTTTTAGGGTTTAATCGGCCTGAAATCATGATCAGTTTCTGATTCAACCGCTCGGTGTGGTCCAATTTTAAAAATAATTTTGAATCATTCTATATTATTTATTTGGAATAATTTTACAATGTAACAGTTGTACGACATCACCCATATAACAATAATTTTTTTTTTTACCATGCTAGTTAAAATATTACAAAATTACTAAAATAAAATATAATTATATTTAATAGGGAAATTGGCAAAACTAGCAAAATTAATTTTATCATTTGTCAGAATGAGCTACAACATTTGCGTTTTGTCAAAATAACAACTTCTTTGAAGTAGAATCCAACTTCTCTGAAGTATACTCCGAAGTTCTATTTTTTATTTAAAATTTCAGAGATCCTAAGTTAATATTTCGAATCTCCTAAATTTTAATATTTTTGTGTTCTTTTAAATTAAAACTTAGGAGATCCAAAGTTAACACTTCAAATCTCATACGTTATGAATTATTATTTTTATTTAAAACTTAGGAGATCTATGTTTTTATTTTTTTGATATTTTTTTAATTTAAAACTTAAGAGATCTCATAAGTTGTTTTTTTTTTTTAATTAATTTAAAATTTAGGAGATCTTGAGTCAAAACTTAGGATCTCCTAAGTTTATTTTTTATTTTTTATTTTTTATTTTGTTCAAGAACTTGGTGTGACCTAACTGAAATTACGAAAATGCCTCACGTTAATGACTTTTGATTTTATGACAAAATCGAGAATCTCCATTCATTTACTGCGGAAAGACAATACCCAATCGATCATTGTGATATTTTTCTCCGATATGCCATCGGTGTCTGTTATTTTCTGCTCACAACCACATCTATTCTTAATAACGACTCTACTGATCTAACACTAACAGATCCAAGATGTTTGTTAATTGGTACCTCGACTAACCCTTATGTCCAGACTGCTTAATCTGCTTATCAACTCCCTCTCTTTCTCGCATACTTGAACAAACTTCACCGAAACTTAGGAGATCCGAAGTTTTAACCATTAAAAAAAAATTAAGGGGATCCGAAATTTTGACTTATGATCTTCTAAGTTTTAAATAAAAAATTTTAAAAAAATTTAAAAACTTATGAGATTCCAAGTTTTGATTTAGGATCTCATGAGTTTTAAATAAAAAATTAAATAACAAATAAAAACTTAGGAGATCCAAAGTTTTAAATAAAAAAGAAAATTAAAAACTAAGGAGATATCAGATCTCCTAAGTTTTAAATAAAAAATTAAAAAAAATTAAAAAATTAAAAATCTGAAGTATTAACTTAGGATCTCCTAAGTTTTAATTGAAAAGAATAAAAAAAAATATTAAAACTTAGGAGATCCAAAATATTAACTTAGGATATCCTAAGTATTAACTTAGAAGCTCCTAAGTTTTAATTCAAAAGAATACAAAAATATTAAAACTTAGGAGATCCGAAATATTAACTTAGGATCTCCGAAGTTTTATTTTAAAAGAATAAAAAAAATATTAAAACTTACAGATCTCCGAAGTTTTAAATGAAAAGAAAAAGGAAACTTCGGGGTAGACTTCGGAGAAGTTGGATTCTCTGAAGTCTATTTTAGAGAAATTGGTCATTTTCGCAAAACGCAAATGTTGAGGTTCATTTCGGCAAATGACAAAGTTGTTTTTGGCTAGTTTTGCAAATTTCCCTATTTAATATAACTATACGTCATATCATACTTACATATATTTTTCTCCCATCTCCTCTTGTGTTGCCACGTGGCACCAGAGAAATTAGGGGATAAAATTATATTTAAGTCCTCATTTTTTATAATATTTATATTAAATCACCACTTTAATTAATATGTATAACACATTAAATTTTCATATATATATATATATATATATATATATATTGAATTAAATCAATGTCTATGATACATTATATTTCCACATATCTCAATATCTTCAACGTATTTAAACAATGTTTATGCTACACTGTATTTCCACATATCTCGATATCTACAACGTATTTAAATTAATGATTATGATATATTGAATTTGCTACAAGATTCATGTATATTTTTTGAGTTTCATGTATATCATTATGATCATATGCATATATACAAGGATATTGAGATGTATCAAAAATACATAATAAAGTTAGAATATCAAACTTTTAAATATCGCACTTTTACTTTGATAGATATCTTTATTTAATGAAACAGCGGACATAATTTGGCGGACTCATCCGACTTTGGTTAATGCTATCTATATTTTGTTCTCTTTTTGGAAAATAAAAACCGTAGTAACGCGCGGCCTATCTATGTCTAGTAATTAATATTACCAAATACTTGCTCATATGGGATGTGCTTCATGAAGATTCATCCATAATAATTCAAAAGAGTTTTGAGTATTTCGTTAAGCCTAGCTTTAAGCCCATTTCCATTACAATTGCTTTTGTGTGGTGCTCAAGTCAACTACAACTCCCAACAAAAAGTAAACATTTAAAGAACATTACAAGTAGTTATTTCTTCCATTTCAATTTAACTATGCAATGGTGAAACAAGAACAAAGAAAGAAAATTGTACATTAGAAAATTTCTTAAATTTAGACCAGTGCTCTATTTTCTTCATCTGCTTCATCATGTTCACTAGAAGTTGGTTTCTGAAAGTTGTCTTTGGAAGATGAGGTTGAAATTCTCTTGGTGGGTTTGTTATCTCCAGGCAAGAGTTTCAATGTGATCCCCATTGCTATTAGCAGAAGTCCAGTCCCATGTTGTTCAGTTAATGGCTTTGTGAATATCAAGTATGATAGCAGTAACGTTACCGCCTTTCTTGCCGTTGTCACCTGGGATCAAATTCAACGCAAAACCGCAATCAAATGAAAATTCAAGCTGTACTGTAGTGTACATCCTTTAATGAACTAGTATATGTACCGATAACATTCAATATGCACAACAGGTATTAAATTAACTTTATGACTGCGGAAAATCTTGCGAGAGGTTACCATAGCTGTTGTAGCAGCACCAAACAGGGCAATGAGGGAAAGGACTGAAACTTGGCCAATAAACGTGGCCATGGCTTCAAAAACCAACACACCGTACACGTATAGATGCTGGATTAATAACAAACGAATGAGTTTTTTTTTTTTTTAATGAAATGGATGTATCATGTGAAGAGGAAATATTGAAGATATTTCAGAACTGTTACCTGAGAACATGAACTCCATGCTTTGAATAACTCGCCTGTCAAAAGCATTGGAGGAATCAACATAGGCAAACCAACTACAGTTGAGCAAAACAGCATCTCCATCTGCATATAGAGGCAACACAAAATATTAAATTTAAATGAGTAACTTTACTTCGCAATTAAGCACCAAGACAAAAAGATAGCACATGCTAAGTCACCTGGGTGGTTTCAGGATTCATGGTAAAGATCGCTTCTTGCAAATTCCCAAGAAAGGAATCCATTACTAGAGCACCGGAAATCATGACAACACCAATCATGCTGAAATTTGGGGAAGTTTGTGCATCTGCTAAGGTAAAAAGGATCAATCCCACGACTAGAAGTAATGCAGATATATATTCATGAGCTGGGTATTTTCGCTTAAGGCCGGGTATGAAGGCTCCCATGATCATCACAGGCAAAACCTGAAATGACAGAACCATGAAAACGAAAGAATTGTCAAAGAACCAACAAATTTTCTTGGCTTAAACTGTTGATTATTGAGAAAATTAGTAAGAAACTCAATGTGAAATACTGCTGTTAAGGAATGGTATTTGCTAATTACCTTGGTGGATTTGAACATGAGCTGTGCAGGATAGTTAAGAAAAGCCAAAGATCCTTTTGTAAGTCCATGAGAACCCATTAGAACTGCAGAGAGCTTCACATAAGTCTTCCATGGATTCACCATTTGCTTAGTGGTGAAGCCTTGAAGGTAAATGAGAACAAGATACACAAATCCTTGAACAAATGTGAAGTACCAACCATAGCTGGAAAAAAAAAAAAAACAAACAAAAACCATCCAATAATCATCATCATTGTCAAATTATCACACAATTCATTGAAAAAAATTACCAAATACAACATTAAAAAACAAGAAAATAGAAATTATACCTGAATTGAAGCCTATTGTATACATATTCCTACAGATTTCAGAATCAAATGAAACTTAGAAAATATCTCAGAGGAAAAGGAATCTAGAACAACCAAAATGTAAACCCACATTGCAAATTATGAAATTATTTAAATATAAATTTTTTGGGAACCGAAAAAACTTTACCCAGGAACCAAACAGAGACATTAAAACAAAAATAAACAAAATTACCTCACAGACGCCATTAACGAGATAGCCAAAGAAGAACCCAGAAGAGCAAATGAGAAATTGTTGCCATGTGGGTCTATCAGTGAGCGAAATCCAAAACAGAAACCGAGCTTGCTCTTCATTCTTATTCATTTTCACTCTTCCCAAAGCTTTCTCAAACACAGAGGAAGTTGATGAATCAAATCAAAAGCTTTGGTTAAATAAAAATGTAACTTGATCAAACAATGCAATAAGAATACATCAAATATCAACTTGCATGTATAGTATAGACTCAGCAAAACATATAATAAAAATAAATGCAAATTAGATTATCGGTTTGGTTACGTTCACAAAAAAACACAACTCTTATTATAAAATTGAGAAATTATTACGCTCAAAAAATATCTAATTTTGAGAAAATATCATTAATATATTTAAAATTATTAAAAATTATCAATTTTATCTCATGATAATTTTTTTTTAAAATTTATCATTTATCCACTCGAAATTTAGCGGATATATAATTTTGGGTGATAAATATTTTTTTAAAAAAAACTTTGGATATACAAATGTTATTTTCTCAAAATTGATTATTTTTTTGAACATCAAATAATTATCGGATGGACGGATGATAATTTATCTTTAAAATAAAATATTGTTCATCTATAGAGGGTTATTATAAGATGTGATCGAGTACATGGTTCTGCTGTGTGTTTGATTCAAATCAAGAACTATGTCTTACACGAAGTGGCTGAGTGATTTATCCTGAACCGTTGGATTAGTGAAGGTGATGATGATATTTGAAGATTGGTTTTGTTTCGTGTGTAGAGGCGCTCGCAGTCGATGACTTGATGTGGACTTTAGTGATCAAACTGTTAGGCGTCGTAATCACATAATTAAGGATTCAAAAAATATGGATTATATTTTTAATTAGATTTTGATATAGCAAATGTTGTTGAAACCAATCAAGTCTATTGGCAATATTAAATCTTTATTTGGTATGTTTTTTTAAAGATAATTTATTATTTCTTAGATAGTACTTTATTAATAAGTTAATTGATAATCTATAAATTATTATTTATAATATTATTAATATTCAAAAAATAAAAGAAAATTACAAACAAGATAATTTATTATTTATTATACTATAACTATGATAATTTATATTTTTATTACAAAGTTATTGATAATAAATGCTATTATAATGACATATTTTTTTTTAAAAAATTACTTTTTGAAGTAAGTGAGGTAATAATATTACAAAATGGGTTATGCTAACGAGTGTCCCAAGGACACTCGTTGAGAATTCATTTAAAGAAAGTTTTGACATCATTTTTATGGAGAATGAAAAAATTATCAAATTATTAATGATTTTTTATTTTTTTTCATCAAAATTTTACTTAAATGAATTCTTAACGAGTGTCCTAAGGACACTCGTTAACATTTTCATTACAAAATTTTAGGGGATAAATGATGGGTGTTGAAAATAAGAGGAGGAAAGTGACAATCTCTCTTTCTATAATATACTTTTGTATTTAATAAGATTATTTCATTTTTATTACATAATTTTAAAAAATTATTTTTTATAATTTTTTTTTAAAAAAAAAAAAAAAAAAAACTCTAGTTAAACTAGAACAACTAAATTTTTGCGTTAAAAAACTATACATAATTTTTTTTTTTAATTTAAAACACTATAGCAAACGGAGCTTAAATATTTTCGTTTACTAATAAGAAATTAATTAAGTTTGTTAATTAATGACATTAATAACATGATAAGGACTTTATTCGTATTCAAAGCTTTTGCCACGTGCACGGCAAGGCATGACCTTTAAGAGTCAAGGACTTGATTGAAGATTTTAGGGGCCCAAACAGCCTTAAAAATTTAAGACTTTATGCCACGTGGCATATTTGAAGGACTGCAAGTCTGCAAAGATTGGGATTCCTATAAAATAATGAGAAAAACTTTTATAGAGATGGTTCTTATAAGACAGTTGAATCAGTGAATGATATGTGTTTTAATTTTTTTTTTCTGTTTTGATTGATTATTTTTGAAATAGTAAAACACGTTTCATTTACTGATTAAACGGTCGTATATAAATTTTTCTCTAAAATAAGACACGCCACGTGGAAATTAATTTGAGATATTTTCATAAACAAGTTATTTATGTTTTTTATATCCAACATAATACATTTAAAAAATAAATTTTAATTTATTAAATTTAAATTGTTCTTGATGGTGTTTTCTGTAAGAAGTATCTTGAACAGTACAACAATGACAGAGCTGAGATTTTTCCCTTTGGAGGAACAAATGCTCGGAAGATATCGGTTGCACCTCAGTCAGGCAGAGAGTCTGGACCCGGTTCCCCGGACCTGACCGATCATAGGTCACGACATGATGCGGATCTCAGAGACCGACAACATCGGAACCGAGACCGACCAATGTAGCTCGGTAGCTCGGTTCAGTTATAATTTTCCTCCCGGATCAGATAATGAGCTCGGATATTTTGGGACAGGCCGGGAGTGGCTTGGGTAGTTCGGCAGATTATTTGGCCGACCTCTTGATGACCGATAAGTGATCGGGGTAGTTTGGACTTTTCCCTCTGGCAAACATCATTATTTGGAGCTCTTTACAAGGTGACACCATTATTATTGCGTGTGGCAGTGTATAAAATAAGGTGATGTGACAAGCCGTCTGGTGGCAGGTTTGCTTTCGGCGAAGCAGTCTTGGGGCAGAGAGCCCGCCAATCAGCCGGAGAATCACGTGGATGACGTCAGGAAAGTATGATAATAGTGTTGTAATTCTCTTAGTATATAAAAGAAAGTTAGTCTTATTTGTAAAGTGATAGCAAAAATTGTAAAAAAGAACAACTACTTGTAAAAGAAACATAGACAAACAACTCGGTTTCTTTAGACCCTTCCTAAAAATTGGTCGGCCAAGCTCGGTTTGGAAATAAAAAAGCAACACCCCACTTTGTGCCCATGGACGTAGGCTGGATTTGCTCCGCCGAACCACGTAAACCATTTTTGTCGATTTTGTGGTTGTTTTGTCTTTTGTCAAGTTTATTTTTGGTCCACCATAATAAAACAAATTCACGGTTGGAGGAGGATTATCCCGGGGGAGTTATCCCGAAACTGCCCCTGGAACGAAAATCACCCGTCAACAGTTGACGCCGTCTGTGGAGAAAGGAACAAAAAGCAACTTGCGTAGTGAGACGATGGTGGAAGGCGGAAACCATAGGTCTTCAGAGAGTTCAACAACAGAGTGGTTTGGGAAAGCAAAAGGAAGACTGGATGAAAGGAAATGGAACGCCCAATGAGTTAGGACAGCAGTAGCTCTCCTATTTGAGCTGTAGAATGAAATGTAAAAAAGGATGCCAATGATCACCCATTAGGACTAAGCTGTAGAATGAAATGTAACGTCAAAAATGGGTGACGTTTGCCCGCCGCCGGTAGTAGCTGAACAAGTTCCTCCAAGAGAAGGCGCGGTGGCTGTTCGGCCAGCCAAGTCCTCAGTTTCACGGCGGAGGTAGTGCTCAAGGATCGGCCAGGGAACTAGTCGGATAGGGCACGAGGTCGGCGTCCATCAGAGCCCTCATTTGTTCAGCGCTGTAGCTTCCCCGAATGATAGGAAATAAGAAAAAGCACACGGAGCGGGCCACAAGTATTCAAAATAGAAGGTCCCGACCGGGTTCCCCGATCTGCTCAGAAATGATTTTGGAAGGCTCGTTTCGGGGGAATCCTGTCAACACGGACTAGAATTTCAGAATCAAGCTCAGACTATAAGATGTGTCGGACTACAAGACAAGAACCAGAAATGATTGTAAAAGCCTCTCTTAAAATGACCCGCAAAAAGTTATAAGAATGGCAGTAGGTCCCTCGAATATGAATAAGACTTTCTCTTTTGAATAAAAAACTTGTCCACTTTACTTGTTTATTAATTGAATGCGAAAGCTATGTTCAATATTCTTGGGATGTGCTCGATGCGAAGGGGTGATCGGCAGCTAGGAAGGTCACCAAGCCCATGGCATGCCAATCCCGGGTGTCATTATCAAACCCCCGGGTGGAAGTGTTCCGACCTGGCTCATTTCACCTCTGAGGATCCAGAACGCATCAATAGATGAAGTGCATGGGGGAAAAGCATGAACCCCTCGTGGCACGCCAACCCCGGGTTGTTGGGGTTGGTGCTCAGAGCGCCAATTCCCGGTTGTATTTCTTTTGTATACTTCTGTAAAACATTATTATTATGAATAATATAATCTATCTTATTAAATGGTAAAGACGTAATGACCTTAGAATGATTAGTCATGGTACTGTTGCAAAAGCGTCGCAACTGACATTGAGTAGTATCATGACGTTGTCATTCTCAGATTGTTCCTGGTCAAGGTTTACACTACTTGGTCAGTATAGTAAACCTGTTGAGACCGGTACATGTCGTATACTGGAATATATGATTACACTGGTTTCTCAATTAACCATAAGTCTTGGAGACTAGTATAGACATGTAGGTGTTTATAGCGGATAAACACTGAACGAATCACCGAAGATTCTTAATGGATGGTACACCAGCGTCAATAAGAATCTTCTCGGGTTGATTAACATTTGTGATTCTTAGACTTGAGATGTCATTGTGGGCACATGATACATCTTCTACACTTAGATGGCAGTCACGTCACCGATCTATTAAGATCAGACCTTCGCTTTTTCGTTGGGTGTAGACAGATCCTCAGGGTGTCCTATGAGTATCAAGATAGGATCCGTCAGTTCTGTGTACCAGAGCATAGGTAGTCCATATGATTAGTAATCAGATAAAACCATGGGCCCGTGGTAAAGTTTAGAAGCCAGTTCTAAACATTCTTTTAGAGATTGCTAATAGAATAGTCGACTGAATAATCCCCGTAGAGATTTGACGTTTACATCTATATCTCTGGGATTTATCCGGATACCTGTGACAGAGGAATTATACATTTGTCATGACCTCGACCTGTATGGTTCAGCGAGATTATCTGTGATCGTCATAATCTACGGGTGGATAGATTATGGACACGAAATTTGATTTCGTGACGGATATACCTGAATCTAGAGAGTCTCAATAATAAAACATACTCGTAGAGCACTAGAGCAACATTAATAAATAATATTGATTATTTATAAAGTCGTTTAAAGGATTAAACGCAAAATACGTGCTAAAGGGACCTGATAGTCATTTACCTAATTATTGTGTATTTACATTTAATACTTGATTAATTTAAATACACATTAATTAATAGTCAAAATGAGATATTTGACTTATATCCTAAATGAATATATGTTTTTGATATTTAATGTAAATATTATACATATATTTAATATATTTGTATTTGGTTAATTAATTAATTATTTAATTGTTAAATGATTAAATTAATTAAAATATAAATATCTTACATTAGGATATTTGATGTAAATGATATTAGTTGCCTTTGTTGACTTAATTAAAATATCTAATAAAGTGGTTTTTGGATATTTAACCAAGTGGACTAAATTAAAGTGAAATGAAAATGAAATTACAAGACTTGTATTTGGCTAGGTGATTTTCGGCCAATGCATAATTGATACAAGTATATATTGTTTTTCATTTCATTTTATTCTTAACCTAATACACTTTACAAAGAAAAACTCCATTGAAGAAACAAAAGGAAAGCTTGTGAAAAGAAAGGAAAAATCAAGAAAGCTTGGATTTTAGTAAGTTTCTTCAACTTACTATTAGTAAGGAAAATGTTCCTTAGGATCTAGGCTTTAACATATGATGTTCTTAGGTTATTTATTTCTTTATTCTTTGTGTTTTTGTTGATGGAAGTTTTGATGGAAGTGTTGAGCATGTGTGATGAAAGAAGATTGTGACTATTGTAGTTATAAGCTTTCTTTTAAGGTTTTGGAAACCATGTTACTAATCTAGAGTTGTTGACCCACTCTTAGATTACCTAGATTTGATCTTGAGTTGTTTCATTGTGTTGAGACTTGGATTGGATGGAAGAACGATGATTGAAGTAATTGATTTAACCAATTTGGTATAATTTGTCCAATTTGATGAAATTGAAAAATTAGGGTTCATGACCAATTCCAAATTTGGGGCTTTTGACATATGTTGTGTATTTGGATGTGTATATGATGCATATAAAGTTTCATGTTGATTGGATTTCATTTGGATGTGTCTTGAAGCATGAAATGACAAAGTGCACACTTTGGACCCCTTATGGTGCATTCGGCCAAAGTGAAGAAATTTGGAGATTTTGTTGCTTTTGGTGTTTTGAACATGCTAAGTTCATCTTAGAAATGATTTAGAATCATTCAAAATTGATTTGATCAATTTCGGACTAAAATGGACAAAAATGCCAAGTACGGGTAATTTGGTAAAATCACCTAAATATGATTTATTGAATTTTGTTTCATAATTTGATTATTGGAATATTAAATAAATATGTTTATTTAATTAATCCGAGAAAAAGTTTTGAAATCGGAAAATACGATTTTCCACCGCTTCCGCTGCGCTACCGGATTTAGCCCCTAAAAACCCCTACACGGGTGTCATTATCAAACCCCCGAGGCCGGAGCGTTAATACCCCATGACTCGTATTTTTGAGGAACTACCTCGGGATGGCGAACACAGGGAGGTTTTTTCCCTCGTGAGTTATCTGCCTAATTGAGCTTCTGTAGCACCTCCGGGATGGCGAACACATGGAGGTTTCTTCCACTGTGAGTTATATGTCTAACTGTGACTGTACCACCTCGGGATGGCGAACACGGGGAGATTTTTTCCCTCGTGAGTTATCTTCCTAACCCAGCTTTTGTACCACCTAGGGATGGCAAACACGGATAACACAAAGCATGGGGAGGTTTATGCCCTCATGGCATTGGCCGCTCACCGATCTGTTGCCCGACTAGCCGGGATGCTGAATTGTAAGGTTCAAAATTATGTTTTGGGAAGCACCAGGCAGGACGCTGCCTCGGGGCACTCGAGTTGTTATTTTTTACGTCTGAGTGGAATATGTGTTAAGTCACCTCCGATTTGCTAACCTTGTCATGTTTCCACCTTTTGTTTTTTCCGATATCTGGTAAATTGATGCCTGCGTCGGGATCCGCGGAGCCTCAGAGGTTGAAGTTCTTCTCTCGTGATTAAGTCTAATTTGTTCCACAAGCTCGAGGCTGGATTCGTTCCGCCGATGCTATTTTGTTCCATCAGCTCGGGGCTGAGTTCGTCCCGCTAAGGCTATGTGTTCCATTAGCTCGGGGCTGGATTCGTTCCGCAGAGGCTATTTTGTTCCATAAGCTCGGGGCTGGATTCGTCCCGCCGAGACTATCTGTTCCACCAGCTCGGGGCTGGGTTCATCCCGCCGAGGCTATTTATTCCATCAGCTCAGGGCTGGGTTCATCCCACCGATGCTATTTGTTTCACCATCTCGGGGTCGGGTTATGTCCCACCGAGAGGTTCATCATCGGTATGGGGACAGAGCATTTCCTTCATGGCCGGATTCTCTTAAGTCCGGGGATGTAACATTCCCTCGGAGCCAAGTGATTCATCACCTAGGGGTCGGGTTATGTCCCACCGAGATGTTATCATCGGCATGGGGGACGAAGCATTCCCCTCATGGCCGGATTCGAATTGGTCATGATCGAAAATTCTTCTCACTTTCAGATTCGGAATAGCAATTTAGAAAATTAAAATTGAAATCATGCTAAGTATGGGAGAGAGGAAGTGAATCATTCAAAAATATATAACAGAGAAGAAGTAATAAATGTTATTACAAAAAGACAAGTGTATAGTTTGTTACACAAGACCCCCTTAGGGTCACCCTCATTCATCAGCCTGCACAGAGGCAGCTGGTTCTTCTTGATCAGGACCAGATGACAAGACTTCTGGCGCAGGCTCAGTAGGAAGGATCTCGGTTTCAGCTCGGGAGGCGGGAGAGGCTTCGACCTCTTCAGTTGCAGGCACTTCGGGGGCAGAGGCAGGAGCCTCAGGTTGTAACTCCTCATGAACTGGGGACATGAGAACGATAAATACGGGTTCGGGGTCCTAGATATACTCTGAAGGCGAGGCAAATAGTTCGCGAGCTTCATCCTCCGAAATCTCCCCTCTGCAGAATTGAATGGCAATGTTGACGGGTCTCATGTCCACCCCAGACATCACCATTGGAATGATTTTGGCGCAGTCACTGACCCCCTCGAGCTTAGCGTTCTCCAGCTCGTCTTTCAGTTAGGCTTCTCGGTTTTTCAGCTCCTCCCGAGCCTGGTCTCTCTCTCTGATCGCCATTTTGAGTTTAGAGTCCGAGTTCGCAGCCTCCAAACTCAGAAGTTTGGCTCTCTCTTCGGCGGCCTCCGCGTTCTTCTTGGCAATGGTAGAGGCGTTGCGGAGGGAGTCGTTCAATGCAATAGCCTCGACCGCGTCCTTTTTGAATATTTGGGTTTCTCTCTCATTTATGGCAAGCTCAGCCACGACCAATTTCAGGTCTTATTCCTTTCTAGTCAGTTCCGCCTCCCCCTCTGTAATCTGAGTTTGAAGTCTCTGCATTTGCCCCCCTCGGACAAAAGAATCAACAACAAATCTTTATTCCGAGCCATCACATAGCTTGCCTGCAAGAAAAGAAGAAAAAGTCAGAAATCACCAAGTATAAACATAGAGCGGGTGCTGTAAAGATTTTTACCTCGGTAATTCGGGCAGAATATTTGGTGATCACTTCTTCGGGGGAGATATCCTCGAACTTCGGGATCTTATCAGGGGGCATTGTGTCGACCAGCAAGTTAAACGCCAGCACTAAATGTGATGTCACGTCCTGGACCTTCTCACTAAGGTCATCCACCCCAGCACTACCCCTTCATTCCCAATCTTAGGAGGAGCCCCAGCAGTTCGCCTCTCTCTCCGAGCAGCAGACTTTCTGGTAAGAGGCTTCTCTTTTTCTTCTTCCTCTTAGGGCTTGACTACTTCTTCTCCAAGCACACGACGACGTTTGCTCACGGTCCTGGATAAGGTAGAAGATGGCCGGATCGTCGGACTCAGTGCCGCCTTTGTGAGAGTAGGGGGATGAGGTGCCACCGGATGAGCAAGTAACTTGGCTTTCCCATTAGCCTCCGGAGGAACATGAGTGGTCAGTCGCCGCCGAGAACTTCCAGATTCACAATGACTGGGCCTATTGGTCAGATTTTCGAGCCGCCCTAGATATTTGGCCGGTTTCGACATTCCTGCAGAATATAAGGCAACAAGCATGGTTAGTTTCTGAGTACGGGTAACTTTATTCATGTTTGAGCTGAGCACAATGGATCTGTCAGAAGAGTTAGATGATTGCTACATAGTCGCCCTAGAGCCTGTGGGGGTGTACTCCGGATAAGGCTTGATTCTACGAAGGCCGCATCGTTGACTATTTTCCTCCAAGGGCCAGAAAAGTTACGGGCTCTCTTAATCCTAGTCAGGACCTCGTGGCTGACTTTGGGAGGGTCCCTCCAGCAGACTGAAAAGGTTTGGTGAGTTAGTATATTTTTCATGAAAATTATGAGAAGAAATTAAGGGTTTGTTTCCTCACCTTATGCCGAGAAGATGTCGGGACATCTATCTCTTCGAAACTCATCGACCGAGATCGTCCCCAATCACCCGTGGCCCAGAACCAGGGGTCTTTGAAGTTTTTGTTGATTTGTGGGAGCTCTGTAATGAGGGCGGGGACGTCGGCATAAGAAGATAGATAATATCAGCCGTGATGTGATTTTGGGTTGGCTTTCAGCTTGTATAGCCTTTATAGCTCCTCAAAAGTCGGCTCTCCAAGGCCCGTCCGGTGCCATATTACATACAGGTCGACCAATATCCTCCAACTGTTCAGGTTTAGTTGGCAATGGGCAATTTCTATCATAGCCAGCATCCTCGTGAAATACGTCTGGATGGGCAGCCACAAACCACACTCAAAGAAAGAGGAGAGAAGAGCCACATGTTGGGGTTGGTGCTCAGAGCGCTAATCCGCTCTGTATTTATGTCTGATTCATGAATACGAACAATCTATTTTTTCCATAATATTACTTATTTATGGTTGCACCTCTTGTTTTTATATACGTATTCGATCTGATTACGATTAAATTGAAACTAAATATGGTTTAGTGATATGTATATATTAGACAAATGTCCGATAATATATAATGCAGTACATAGTTACAAAGATAGTTTGTAATTGACATTGGGAAGTGTCACTGCTAAATTTATATTATCAAATACTGTTCTTGGTCAAGGTTTACACTACTTGGTCAGTAAAGTAAACCCGTTGAGACCGGTACATATCGTATATTGGAATATATGATTCCAATGGTTTCTCAATGAACCATAAGTCTTGGAGACTAGTATAGACGTGTAGGTGTTTATAGCGGATAAACATTGAACGACTCACCAGAAGATTCTTAATGGATGGTACACCAACGTCAATAAGAATCTTCTCGGGTTGAGTAGCATTTGTGATTCTTCGACTTGAGATGCCACTGTGGGCACATGAGACATCTTCTACACTTAGATGGCAGTCACGTTACCGATCTATTAAGATCAGACATCCGCCTGTTCGTGGGGTGTAGATAGATCCTCAGGGTGTCCTATGTGTATCGAGATAGGATCCGTCAGTTTTGTGTACCGAGCATAGGTAGTCCATATATGATTAGCAATCAGATAAAAACCATGGGCCCGTGGTACATTTTAGAAGTCAGTTCTAAATGTTCTTTTTGAGATTGCTAATAGAGACGTCGACGAGATAGTCTCTATAGAGATTTGATGTTTACATCTATATCTCTGGGATATATCCGGATACCCATTTGACGGAGGAATTATACATATGCCATGACCTCGACCTGTATGATTCAGCGAGTTTATCCGTGGGCGTCATAATTTACGGGTGGGTAAATTATGGATACGAAATTAGATTTCGTGACGGATATGCCTGAATCTATAGAGTCTCACTAATGAAATATACTCGTAGAACACTATGGAAACATTTATAAATAATATTGATTGTTTATAATGTCGTTTAAAGGTTAAACGAAAAATGCATGTGTTGAGACCTAATAGTCATTTCATAATTTTTGTATATTTGCATTTAATGTTAGATTTTATCAAATACACATTAATTAATTGTCAAATTAAGATATTTGACTTATACCATAATTATATATATGTATTTGATATTTAATGTAAATATAATACATATATTTAATATATTTATATTTAAATAATTAAATAATTATTTAATTGTTAAATGATTAAATTAATTGAAATATAAATATCTTAAAGTTGTGATATTTATGGAAATGCTTTTGGTTGCCTTTGTTGACTTTAATTAATTCATTAAATGATTTAATGATAAATCTTGCAAGTTGATTAAAGCTTTAATTGAAACAAAATAATAATATCTAGATATTTTATTTATTCTTGCTACACCATTCGGCAAGGTTATTTTTGGAGCAAGTATATATTGTTTTGTTTCTTTTAGGGTTTCATAAGTTCTAATACACTAAAAATAACACGAAAGAAGTTGAGAGCAAGCTTGAAGGCCAAAAAGAAAAAAGTCTTGGAAAATCTTGTTTTTTGTAAGTATTTTCTTTAAGTTTTCAACATGGGAATTGTTTCTAACATACTTAGAATCATTTTGTGTTGCTTTGATGTTATCTCTCTTCTTATAGTTTGTGTTTATTTTGGTTGTGAACTTTGATGAAAGATTGATGCATGTAAGTAAGCAAGAAATTGTTTCAAAGCTTTACTTTTCATTTTTGGAAAATCAATTTGCCATTCTAGAGTTAGTAAGCCACTCTTTGGTGACTGTGGAAACACAGGACCTGGGCGACGCCGTTCCTAGGCTCGCGCACTAGTTGGGAAATACTAAATAATATGGAATCGCCACCCGTGTGAACCGGGACAAAGATTTAAGGCCGCACTCACCCCTCGCAAGGGAAGACCTCAAACCGTTGGGTTCGGAATGGTCCCTTACTCATGTCACTTGTAATGAAAGGATTTATGTAATAATTTAATCAAGCTTAAGTAACACTATTTCCAAGAGTATCATGCTTCTAAATTCTCATATGCAAAATAAAACTTATCTCATATCTAAAATCGCATGCTTAACATATATCAACATAGCAACGAACATACAACTTTATTTGCATATTACATTCAAGAAAACACACGCACACATATTAACCATACAAACATACATATGGGCACTTTTCCAAGTGGTACGTGGAATTGTATCCCAAGTACAGACCGCACTACCGTCCATTCGGAATCGGCTACGGAATTTACGTCTGAGTTTCCATCCGATATACCACAAGAAATAATACTCAAATGTTATCACGACACAAGCATATGAATTGTAATTCATTAACATAGTTGTATTCATACATGTGGGGATAGCTACTAGGAAAACTATGCATGAAATCTAATGAAGATGACTCGATTCAGTGGGTGCGCGTTCGTGTAGCGTTCGTAACGCGTTCGAACGGTAAACAGAAGGTTCGCGTTCGTGTAGTCCGAGAACGCGTTCGAACGGAACCAGACTTGATGCACTAAGAAGTGCGTGGCGTTCGTATAGCGTTCGTAAACGCGTTCGAACGGTAAATAGAAGGTTCGCGTTCGTGTAGCGTCTGAGAACGCGTTCGAACGGAACCAGACCTGATGCATTATGAAACTAAGAAAGTACGTGGGCGTTCGTATAGCGTTCGTAAACGCGTTCGAACGGTAAACATAAGGTTCTCGTTCGTATGGCGTTTGATAACGCGTTCGAACGTAAATGAAACAGAATGCTCACGTTCGTATAGCGTTTGTTAACGCGTTCGAACGGAAATGAAACAGAATGCCTACGTTCGTATGTCGTTCGTGAACGCGTTCGAACATGAGGGAGACCTGATGCATGACAAGGCAAAATACATGCGCGTTCGAGTTGCGTTCGTAAACGCGTTCGAACGGGAACAGACCTGATGCATGAAATGGGACGCAATACATAAACACAAAATAAAAGGGCGCGGCGAAGTACTGCCGTAAAGGTGACCTTTTGGGGCTCTTGATCTCTCAAAGAGAGGACCTTTAGACCAACATACTAAGCCCATGCGCGTCACATCACACATACAAGAATAGAACCAATCATATCAACCAAGTATGCCCGATTGAACACATCTTACATCCAATCTGAACACACATCAACCGCGCGGCAAAGCATCGTGGTAACGGGTTTTAGCCCCTCCCCATAAGGGATCTTTCATTCCACTTACTAAGCCCATGCGCTTGATTGAACCATACATAAAAGATAATAATATCAAACTAAGTATGCCCGATTGAACGTATCTCGCATCCAACCGAACACACATCAACCGGCGCGGCGAAGTAGTGTCACAAAGGTGGCCTTTTCGGCTCTTTGTTTCCCAAATGGAGGACCTTTGGACTAACTCACTAAGCCCATGCGCTTGGTTGAATCATGCATAACTAAACAACATATTGAATTCAAGTAAAGAGAATTAAATAAACAAAAGCAACACAACAAAAGAAAGATGGTGCCGTTTACCCAAGCGGTACGTGGAGTTGTGGCCCGAGTACAGATCATATTACCGTCCATTCGAATCGGCTATGAAATTTATGTCCGGGTTTCCATCCGATATACCGCGAGAATTGACACATCTCTCAGTCATCCATCCCACAACATATTACATTTCATAATTCATGCATGTTTATCTACTCAAAGACCACAACATGCATTCCAACATGACAATCATACAAGTAATACTTAATAAATAATGCGGAAAAAGAAAATAAGTGTGAAAGATACCCTCAGGTCTAACCTTTTAAGCCGTCTCTCGGACTCCCGTTCCACGAAGATCGGAAGGGGTACAGCTCCGCAACTTTTCTGGTTCACTGGTTCAGCGTCCTAGCTCACTGCTTTGCTGTTTTGCTTGCGGTTCGAACTCCGTTCTGCTCCTATTCGGCTTCTGTCTTGCTGCTCACTGCACGGGCCACCTGTTTTAACTTTTTCAATAAACTATTCCAAGTTTGTGTGGGTTCTTAGTGCAATTATATGTGATTAGTTTTAAGATTATCTATGCAGTTTTTATGTTACTGTTTTTTAAGGATTTGGGCTGCTGTTAAGGTGATTTTGCTGCTGTTTGGGCGTGTAATACAATGGCTTTTTTGTGGTAATTTTCGGTGGTGGAGGGCTGCTATGTAGGTGGCTGTTTCGGTGATGTGTGAGGGGGTTTGCGGAGGTGGTTTTCGGCTATGGAGGAGATGGTTGGGGCTCTTTTGTTCTCTTTTTGTGTATATGTCAAGTGTGTTTTTCTTTTGTTTAGTCTCGGGTGTGTAGAGAGAGTCTAGAGAGATTTCGAGAGAGTTTGGGTGTGAATTCTATGCCTTGGGCGTGATTAGGTTGTGTCAAGGAGAGGATGGCTTTGGTTAGGGGTTGTTTATATAGAAGATGTCTAGGGTTTCACCTTGTCTCACAAGGAAGAGATCCTCTTTCCAAATTAGGAGAGATGAGAAAGGCATATACAAGATTGAGGGGGGACAAAATATTTTAATTTAGGAAGTCAACTAATTTAAATTGGTGTATATCTTATTGAATTAGGAAGTCAAATATTTGATTGGTTTTAATTGGTTAGGATTGATTTTAATTAGGCAAATCTTATTTTTAGTTTTAGTATATAATACATTTGATTTATTTATATTAGGCATGATGTTATGATTTTATTTTATGTTTTATTTAATTGGTAAATGATTTAAATATTTTATTTAATGTTTAATATTTATTTATTTAATTTGGGATGTGTTTTATGGGCTTTGGGGGGCTAAATGGGCTGAGGTGTGAGGCTAGCAGCAAAACCAGAATTACCGGCTCCGTTCGAACGCCTCCTCGCACGCGGCACGAACGTCCGCAATCTGCACGAGGTTCGAACGAAGGAACGAACGCAGCACCAACGAAGACAGTGAACTTGTGGAATGAACTTGATGACATACTTTTCCGAATTTCCCCTTCCGACCTCCGTTTCCCGCAATATCCTTAGCTAAAAAGGTAGTGCCTCCAATTGAGACTCATCATCGGGTTTCACATGCGAAAATGCAATGCCTACAGTCGCCCCCACTTTGATGGGACTTGTGCAGTGTGTGACTTTGAACAATCCTATCAAAGTTATGCAATGCATTTCTACTTACCTGGCTCGCCAGCTGCCACTTGACTTACCATGTGTTGAGTTGATTGGGTGGTGAGGTGCTGCGACCCCTGGTTCATTCCGAACCGTGTTGTGATGTGGTCCATTCCCGAACCGTGCTTCCATTCTTGGAGTGCCATTCCCGGCTTGTTCGTTCTCGGAGTGCCACCTCGGCGTGCTTATTCCCCGAGATTCCATTCCCGGACTATATCTCCATTTCTCGGAGTGCCATTCTCGGCAGAATGCTCTGAGTAATGTGGGCCTCGACCCTGGACTCATTCCCAAACTGTGTTTGATGTGGGCCTCGACCTGGACTCATCCCAAAACTGATGTTGAAGTGGGCCTCGGCCCCAACTGCTACTGACATGGGCCTCGCCCCCAGATTGATGTGATGTGGGTCCCGACCCTCGGATTCATTCCAAAATTGCTGATGTGGGCCTCGACCCTGGGATTATTCCCTGGATTCATTCCAGATTTCTTATTCATTCTTCTGGATTCGTTCCAAACTTTGAGATTATCCTTATGGATTCCTTCCGTATCTGAGATTCATTCTCTGGATTCTTTCCACACTTTGAGGTTCATTCTCTGGATTCTTTCCAAATTCTGAGATTCCTTCTCTGGATTCCTTCCACATTCTGAGATTCATTCCGGATTCATTCCTAAACTGAGATTCATTCCCGGATTCGTTCCAAACTCTGATGATTGGGCCTCGGCCCTAGGATTCATTCCTGGATTCATTCCATAATTCTGACGACGTGGGCCTCGGCCCTAGGATTCATTCCCGGATTCATTCCATACTTTCGACGACGTGGGCCTCGGCCCTAGGATTCATTCCCAAATTTGATGATGTGGGCCTCGGCCCTAGGATTCATCCCCAAAACTGATACTGACGTGGGTCTCAACCCTGTGACTCATCCCCAGGCTGATACTGATGTGGGCCTCGACCCATACTGATACTGATGTGGGCCTCGCCCCCAGGCTGATATTGTACCGTCGCTGCTTTTGGTTGACTTGCATTTGACGCTTTCTCTTTTGCGTTGTTGAAACCTGTGATTTACAAAACAAAACAAACACCAAAAAGAATGCCAAAATACGTTACGTGTATGCATGCATGGATGAAGTTCCTATTCCGTTGGGTTAGGTCTTCCGCCAATTCTTCCTCGGGCAAAGTACTGCTTCAACCTTTCCACTTTAATCGGCTCGGTGAACTCATTCCCTTCCAAGCCTGATAGTCTCACTGCCCCATGTCCCAATTTCTGAATGATCGTCATATCTTTTCTGCTTGCTGTTTTTGGGAATTCCCCGTGTTCTAAACATCAATGAATTTCATAGTACTAAGGTTGAATGCTTTTCTCAAATGCACTCATGTTGCAAGTTGAGAAGTGGAGATTCAGGCAAGTAAGCGAAATGAACTTCTTTATTATTGTTGAGAAAAGGTCCGAACAAGCAAACAAAATCAATGTCTTTATTAAAAAAATGCAAGATAAACTTGGAGAAACATCAATGCCTTCTTCCTCAGCCTATGGTCCTTTCATCATTGTCATCCCTTATCCCAATGAATGAAGCTGAGTGATTGAGAGCTTGGAGGACAAGGGTTTCGGGTAGGCCAGAGTTGATCATGTAGTTGGGTGGTGGTACAGCACGGTAATTGGGTAAGGGGTTTCTGTTTGTGTTAGGCTGTTCTGTTTCTGGGTCAGGTATTTTGTGGGTGTCAATGAGGTCTTGGATCTCATGCCTAAGGCGGGGGCAATTGTCAGTTTCGTGACCCTTTTGTTGGTGGAAGTAACAGAATAAGTTTAAGTCAAGGTAGTGGGGTACAGGGCTTGGAAGTGGTTTAGGTTCCAAGGGTTCCAGGAGTCCTTGCATCTTCAACTTTTCAAACACCTTCGATAGAGGCCTGCCAAGGTTGGAAAATCGCCTATTTCTGATGGCGGTAACCTCGGCAGTAGTGGGCCTTGTCTCAGAATGCCCCCCAAAATTCCTCTTATTCTGGCCATAAAACTTCCGGTTCTCGGCCTCCTCTTCTTCAATGTCCATGACAGTTTCCCTTAGCTGTCGGAAATCCGTAATCATTGAAGTCATCCTTCTCAACTTCCCATAGATGGAGGGCTTGGTGCCCTTGATGATCATTTTAATCTGGTCCTTCTCCGAGGGCCTAGTCTGCATTTTCAACAACTGACCCCTCCATCGATCCACGTACTCTTTGAAACTTTCCTCCAGTTTCTGCTTGGTATTCTCCAAGTCGCGGAGCGACAAGTCAATCTCCAGGTCCGTGACATACTGTTTTAGAAAGGTGTCTGCCAATTCCCTCCAATCTTCCTTAACTTTCTTCTCCAAACTGTGGTACCATACCACGGGAGCTCCCTCGAGCGACATTCCAAACATCTTCTGCACTTGGCGCTGAGATAGACCAACTGAACTCATGACTGCAACGTACTGGCGGAGATGCACCCTCGGATCCCCGTTCCCATTAAACTTAGCCAAATCCGGCATCTTAAACTGCGCCGGCAACTGCTCCTCAAACGTCATTGTCCCATATTCTAGCAAGTCTTCATTCTTACCCCTCATCTTACGGGTGACTGATTCAACCTGATCCTGAGTTTCTGTATCTCTGCCTGAGACCCTGATATTCTGCCCGCTGCATATTCTGCCATATCATCCTCAAAAATGGGGACATCATCCCCCAATCTGACCGGAGGCACTTCTGCCTTGCATTTTCTGAACTTCCCCCAGTACGGGACCCAGCTATACCAGCCACAGCAGTAGTCAATGCCTGTAACTGTTCAGTGATCTTTGCAAGACTGTTCTCTAACTGATCTATTCGGGACACTTCGTTATCTGATTCACTCATACTTGTTCTTTTAGTGAGCCTTGTCCCTTCTCTAACCCAAACGGTATCTATGTTGTCTTTTTGAGACATAGACGGTGTTAACATGATATATGGATGCATGAGGTGCATGAGATGCATGTAACATATAACATACTAAATAAAATTCTCAAACAAATCGGCCTATTATCATTTTAGAAGCTTTTGGGACAACTGTCATAAGAGTGAACCCGTCCCAGTTTAAATGGCCCAACAAGTTCATATCTTATGGCAAGGAGCCCAACTAAATCCAAATAATAATATTCCAAACACAAGCACAAGGTGGCCCACCAACACTTAGACGCCTTTGGCCCAATAGTCATGGAATACATCCTTGTCCCAGTTTAAATGGCCCAACAAGCCTATATCCCATGACAAATGGTCCAAATGGATCCAAACGATGATGTTCCCATACACAAGCATAGAAGGGAGATAATGTAAACATGACATAATAATTTTTACATAATGGCCCATCAACATTTCAGAAGCCTTGGGCCTAATAGTCATACAGTACGAACTTGCCCCAGTTTAAATGGCCCAGCAAGCCCGCATTTCTGACAATAGTCCAACTGCATCCAAATGAGGATGGTCCATAAGCACATTCTCAAGGAAATAATTGTTACTTTAACCATACAAACCGGTCTAGGGGTGAATTTGCAAGAGTATGGACAAAGGCTCTCACCGGCGAAGGTCAGCCCACAACTAGGTCTCCCCACTCAAGGGTTCAAGCGACCAAGTGAGCGTATCCCTTTTTATACACTAAGGTACGTGCCAATGAGCTATGGTGTGTGACGGACTGTCAAATGGATTTCCCGTTGTAGATTCCCCAGAGGGAAGGTGGAGCGAGGCTCACTTAAATACCCAATCCTCTTAGGCTCTTATCGCTTGGTGTCAGGAATAAACAACGAGTCCTCCAAATTAGTCCATCACAAAGGCTACGAGTAGATGGCCATGTAGGTATCCTCACAGCTTTTCCTTCTAGAAAGGTAGTGAGTGAAGGAAGACACCAAACCATTACCTAGCCTCAAAGTGCCCTTGATTAAACCCTCACTTATCCACTATAGACATGGCCAATTAAAACATAAATCCACTCATTACAAGACAATATTTCGAGGCCAAATCTCTATCCCCAGTGGAGTCGCCAGACTGTGGACAACAGGACCTGGGCGACGCCGTTCCTAGGCTCGCGACACTAGTTGGGAAATACTAAATAATATGGAGTCGCCACCCGGTGTGAACCGGGACAAAGATTTAAGGCCGCACTCACCCCTCGCAAGGGAAGACCTCAAACCGTTGGGTTCGGAATGGTCCCTTACTCATGTCACTTGTAATGAAAGGATTTATGTAATAATTTAATCAAGCTTAAGTAACACTTATTTCCAAGAGTATCATGCTTCTAAATTCTCATATGCAAAATAAAACTTATCTCATATCTAAAATCGCATGCTTAACATATATCAACATAGCAACGAACATACAACTTTATTTGCATATTACATTCAAGAAAACACAAGCACACATATTAACCATACAAACATACATATGGGCACTTTTCCAAGTGGTACGTGGAATTGTATCCCAAGTACAGACCGCACTACCGTCCATTCGGAATCGGCTACGGAATTTACGTCTGAGTTTCCATCCGATATACCACAAGAAATAATACTCAAATGTTATCACGACACAAGCATATGAATTGTAATTCATTAACATAGTTGTATTCATACATGTGGGGATAGCTACTAGGAAAACTATGCATGAAATCTAATGAAGATGACTCGATTCAGTGGGTGCGCGTTCGTGTAGCGTTCGTAAACGCGTTCGAACGGTAAACAGAAGGTTCGCGTTCGTGTAGCGTCCGAGAACGCGTTCGAACGGAACCAGACCTGATGCACTAAGAAAGTGCGTGGGGTTCGTATGCGTTCGTAAACGCGTTCGAACGTAAACAGAAGGTTCGCGTTCGTGTAGCGTCTGAGAACGCGTTCGAACGGAACCAGACTGATGCATTATGAAACTAAGAAGTGCGTTCGTAAACGCGTTCGAACGGTAAACAGAAGGCGTTGTATGCGTTGATAACGCGTTCGAACGTAAATGAAACAGAATGCTCACGTTCGTATAGCGTTTGTTAACGCGTTCGAACGGAAATGAAACAGAATGCCTACGTTCGTATGGCGTTCGTGAACGCGTTCGAACATGAGGGAGACCTGATGCATGACAAGGCAAAATACATGCGCGTTCGAGTTGCGTTCGTAAACGCGTTCGAACGGGAACAGACCTGATGCATGAAATGGGACGCAATACATAAACACAAAATAAAAGGGCGCGGCGAAGTACTGCCGTAAAGGTGACCTTTTGGGGCTCTTGATCTCTCAAAGAGAGGACCTTTAGACCAACATACTAAGCCCATGCGCGTCACATCACACATACAAGAATAGAACCAATCATATCAACCAAGTATGCCCGATTGAACACATCTTACATCCAATCTGAACACACATCAACCGGCGCGGCAAAGCATCGTGGTAACGGGTTTTAGCCCCTCCCCATAAGGGATCTTTCATTCCACTTACTAAGCCCATGCGCTTGATTGAACCATACATAAAAGATAATAATATCAAACTAAGTATGCCCGATTGAACGTATCTCGCATCCAACCGAACACACATCAACCGGCGCGCGAAGTAGTGTCACAAAGGTGGCCTTTTCGGCTCTTTGTTTCCCAAATGGAGGACCTTTGGACTAACTCACTAAGCCCATGCGCTTGGTTGAATCATGCATAACTAAACAACATATTGAATTCAAGTAAAGAGAATTAAATAAACAAAAGCAACACAACAAAAGAAAGATGGTGCCGTTTACCCAAGCGGTACGTGGAGTTGTGGCCCGAGTACAGATCATATTACCGTCCATTCGGAATCGGCTATGAAATTTATGTCCGGGTTTCCATCCGATATACCGCGAGAGTTGACACATCTCTCATTCATCCAATACCCACAACATATTACATTTCATAATTCATGCATGTTTATCTACTCAAAGACCACAACATGCATTCCAACATGACAATCATACAAGTAATACTTAATAAATAATGCGGAAAAAGAAAAAAGTGTGAAAGATACCCTCAGGTCTAACCTTTTAAGCCGTCTCTCGGACTCGCGTTCCACGAAGATCGGAAGGGGTACAGCTCCGCAACTTTTCTGGTTCACTGGTTCAGCGTCCTAGCTCACTGCTTTGCTGTTTTGCTTGCGGTTCGAACTCCGTTCTGCTCCTATTCGGCTTCTGTCTTGCTGCTCACTGCACGGGCCACCTGTTTTAACTTTTTCAATAAACTATTCCAAGTTTGTGTGGGTTCTTAGTGCAATTATATGTGATTATTTTTAAGATTATCTATGCAGTTTTTATGTTACTGTTTTTTAAGGATTTGGGCTGCTGTTAAGGTGATTTTGCTGCTGTTTGGGCGTGTAATACAGTGGCTTTTTTGTGGTAATTTTCGGTGGTGGAGGGCTGCTGTGTAGGTGGCTGTTTCGGTGATGTGTGGGGGGGTTTGCGGAGGTGGTTTTCGGCTATGGAGGAGATGGTTGGGGCTCTTTTGTTCTCTTTTTGTGTATATGTCAAGTGTGTTTTTCTTTTGTTTAGTCTCGGGTGTGTAGAGAGAGTCTAGAGAGATTTCGAGAGAGTTTGGGTGTGAATTATATGCCTTGGGCGTGATTAGGTTGTGTCAAGGAGAGGATGGCTTTGGTTAGGGGTTGTTTATATAGAAGATGTCTAGGGTTTCACCTTGTCTCACAAGGAAGAGATCCTCTTTCCAAATTAGGAGAGATGAGAAAGGTATACACAGATTGAGGGGGGACAAAATATTTTAATTAGGAAGTCAACTAATTTAAATTGGTGTATATCTTATTGAATTAGGAAGTCAAATATTTGATTGGTTTTAATTGGTTAGGATTGATTTTAATTAGGCAAATCTTATTTTTAGTTTTAGTATATAATACATTTGATTTATTTATATTAGGCATGATTTTATTTTATGTTTTATTTAATTGGTAAATGATTTAAATATTTTATTTAATGTTTAATATTTATTTATTTAATTTGGGATGTGTTTTATGGGCTTTGGGGGGCTAAATGGGCTGAGTGTGAGGCTAGCAGCAAAACCAGAATTACCGGCTCCGTTCGAACGCCTCCTCGCACGCGGCACGAACGTCCGCAATCTGCACGAGGTTCGAACGAAGGAACGAACGCAGCACCAACGAAGACAGTGAACTTGTGGAATGAACTTGATGACATACTTTTCCGAATTTCCCATTCCGACCTCCGTTTCCCGCAATATCCTTAGCTTAAAAGGTAGTGCCTCCAATTGAGACTCATCATCGGGTTTCACATGCGAAAATGCAATGCCTACAGTGACCTATAATTGTTCTAGAGTTATTTAAAAGTTGTGAGGCTTGTTTGGTGAAATATTGAATGGATTAAAGTGTTGGATTTTGTAAATTTGGTTAAATTGGACAATTTGGTAAAATTGAAAAATTAGGGTTCACAACCCACTCCAAATTTGGGGATTTTCATATATGTGATGTATTATGGTATGAATATGATGCATGTAAATTTTTGGGTTGATTGGATTTGATCTTGGCATGTTTTGAACAAAAGGGACCAAAATATAATTACTTGAAATTTGGGGGTAGTCACGGTAATTTGATAAAAATTGGGAATTTGTGTGTGTGAAATCTGATTTTGATGCATTAGATGTGTTGAAAAATATTTTAGAAATGATTTAGAATCATCCAAAATTATATTTGATAATTTTTGGGCTAAAATAATCAATTTACAAAGTTTTGTGGTAATTCGACAATTACCAAGAAATTTGATCTCTTGTGTAATTTTTCAGAATTTGATAATTGGATAATTAAATAAATAAGTTTATTTAATTAATCCGAGAAAAATTTTGAAATCGAAAAATTTTGATTTTTCCATATTTCGCTGCGTTACCGGATTTCCGCCATAAAACTCCTTCACCACCGAGCCGGAGTCATGCCGACTTGCGCGTTCGATCAGGCCCGGAACCTCAAGAGTTATGTCAATAGGGATCTCGTACTGCATGCAGGCGGAGTATGCCCAAAGCATCTTCCGTGATGGTGGAAGGCCGATTCATGTCCAAGGAGGACCAGTTTAATTCGTTCGGTTCAGGGTCTTTCCGGGGAATTCGGTGATGATAAGTATCGTTCTCTTCTTGGTAAGAGGTTGAAGTGGTATCTAAGTCCTCTAGGCTGAATGTCCCCGAGCTGGAGGAAGCTTCTTCAGTGTATGGAGATTGAGGTTTTAGGGGCTTGGCCGAGGATGATTCGACGTCAGACATTCCTGGCAATCGCAGTATTCAAGAAGGGCAGTTGGTGATCAGTTTTGGGGGCTAGGTAGACTTGAGAGCTACTCTGACTTCCGGGTACCTAGGCCTAAAGTCTCTAAATGTCCTAACAATGGCCACAAACATCAAGTTTCTTCCTACAAACATCAAACCAAACACAAAACAAAGAAAACCCAAAACCCAAAAATCCTATCCCACAAACCCATCCTTCAACCAAGACATACATGCATCATACATCACCTACACAGCCCAAAATGCACATTTGCAATACAAAGCAATGGGATAAACATGCTAGAAAAATGAGGAACATACAACAACAAATACACAATCATTCGCAAGCAGCAGATGATCACCGAGAGTTTCAGTAATTAAAAAGAGGGAAGTCGAACAGAAAACTTACTTGGTTCGAGGGGATGTATCGGCGGTTGGTCTGGTCGGTCTTGAAGTTTGCTGGTATCAGGCAACGAAGAAGAAGTCTCTTTCACTTTGGAAGTTATGGTTTTCGTAAAAGAGAGAAAAGTGTGTTGCTTCCCATTTTTGTAGACAGTTTGGGGAATTTTTGGCCGTTGGATCAGATGGAGGCTTCAGATGTGCACCGCATGTCGCTTTCAGGATCCATCTGCTCAGATTATGATGAACGGTTGAGATTGGAAACTTTTTGGCTTCCTTTTGAACGGTCGATTGTCTTGGTTTTTGGCGGGAGGATCACGGATGCTCGACAAGTGTCGCGTCCAGATTAAACCCTAAAGATGATTTGATGGGCATTTAAAAGGATATGATAGCTTACGATTTCCGAGGGGCGACTACCAGAAGGGTAAATGAGGTATTTGGTTCAAGTCAGAGAATCATTCGCAAGGACGTTGAAGTCCTCGGTAATCAAGCAGTTTACTCTATGGCTCCCATAGCCGACTGCCCACTGGCTGGTTAGTACACTTCTGATTTTGTAGTTCTCGGTACCAACTCATACACTCGTTGGAACTGAGAACTAGATGACATATGTTGATGTTGTTTTCTGTAAGAAGTATCTTGAACAGTACGACAATGGCAGAGATGAGATTTTCCCCTTTAGAGGAACAAATGCTCGGAAGATATCGGTTGCACCTCGGCCAGGCAGAGAGTTTGGACCCGGTTCCCCGGACCTGGCCGACCAGAGGTCACAACATGATGGAGATCCCAGAGACCGACAACATTGGAACCGAGACCGACCAATGTAGCCTGGTAGCTCGGCTCAGTTCTACTTTTCCTCCTGGATCAGATAATGAGCTCAGATATTTTGGGACAGGCCGGGAGTGGCTTGGGTAGTTCTACATATTATTTGGCCGACCTCTTGACGACCGACATGTGATCGAGGTAGTTTGGACTTTTCCCTCTGGCAAACACCACTGTTTGGAGTTCTTTACAGGCTGACACCATTATTATTGTGTGTGGCAGTGTATAAAATAAGGTGATGTGAAAGGCCGTCTGGTGGCAGGTTTGCTTTCGGCGAGGCGTTCTTGGGGCAGAGAGCCTGCCAATCAGCCGGAGAATCATGTGGACGACGTCAGAGAAGTATGAGAATAATGTTGTAATTCTCTTAGTATATAAAGGAAATATAGTCTTATTTGTAAATGGATAGCGAAAATTGTAAAAAGGAACAACTACTTGTAAAAGAAACATAGACAAACAGCCCGGTTTCTTTAGACCCTTCCTAAAAATTAGTCGTCCGAGCTCGGTTTAGAAATAAAAAAACACCTCACTTTGTGCCCGTGGACGTAGGCTGGATTTGCTCCGCCGAATCATGTAAACCTTTTTTGTCGATTTTGTGGTTGTTTTATCTTTTGCCAAGTTTGTTTTTGGTCCCCCTAACCAAACAAATTCACAGTTGGATGATGATTATCCATGGAAAATTATCCCAAAATTGCCCCTGAAACGAAAATCATCCGTCAATAATTCTTTGACAAAAATCTGGCCAATGACTGTGAGAACAGAAGTGTAAATTAATTAAAGCATTTTAAAGTTTTAATATGGTAATGACCAAGCTTAATGCTAATTGATTCAATAAATATTTAATAGAAAAGATTTAGAAAGAATTCACCATAATTAAAAATGACTGGTTGACTATAAGAAGTTGCTTTTAATATTAGCATCCGAAGTCGTGTGTAACTTGGACACGTTAAATCTTTAATTTGACTTCACTTATAATCTGTCAATTTTAAACTATTACTACTGCTACTACTAATAATAATAATAATAATAATAATAATAATAATAACTACTTTCACATTTAATATGCATCTTAATTAGTACCAAAGGCCAATTTATTATCCTAATTGCTTCTAGCATGTCCGTTATATATATATATGAAATTGTTGAAAACCTCGTCGCTAAACCACCCCTTTCGAACTTAAGTTGAGCAAGTAAAACCACCCGCTGTCTCAATATAAGAAACGCACTCATTGAATTCGAATTCAGGATCTCAAGGTAAGATCTCGAGCCCTACACCACCAAGCCAAACCCATTGGGAACGATGATATCAATATATATATAAGTACGTCCGTAATCCAAGTCAATTCGCGAGGGTTTTTTTAAAAACTTTTTTTTAGTGAAATATACACGAAATACATACAAAATTATTATTAGTGTAATTATACTTGTGGATCATTGATTGGATTAGTAAACCGTAATGAAGTGAATTAACTTGGCACCAAAGAGAGGGTGAGTCTCATGTCAAGTGTTTCCTTTTTGTTGTTTAATGTGCAAGTTTTGGAAGAAGCATAAATTTTGAGTTGAATGCACAAAAACACATGCACTGCAACTTGATTTCAGGGCAAGAGTAGGCCTTATGCTTTTGGATATTAATAGTCACATGAAAGCTTCTTCTATTAAGCCGGAACTATGGGATATTTCTCCCTATTATATCAAAAGCTTCTTTTTTTTTTTTTTTATATAAGAATGATCCATTATATTGATCTTTTGATGTTATTGTATTTATCTCGGTTAAATATATGTATATATATATTTTTAATATGTTTGTTGTCTATGTTGTTTGCACATAATTATTATCACAAAGTTGGTTGTTTCAAAAATTAAACGTGTGTTGAGTTTCCTCGAACATGCATCAGTTATCTCCAAAAACAAATGCATAACGTCAAAGATAATTAATAGGAAATGGAGGGAGCGGTTGCTTGCAGGATTATAAAAGACAAGAGAGATCTGCAATGAGATACACCAAGAACTCAATCCAACAATAATTTTATTTCCAATAATCGAACCCTTTTAGAGTTCATTTTTAGTAGTTTTAGTCTTTTATTAAACTTTCCTTTTGTAATAAGAAATTTTAATAATCAAAACATTCACTTTTTAATTTCCTAGATTCAATATTTATTTATTTCCAATATCTTACTTTAATAATAATTATTTATTCATTTCATACTTTAGAAGACCAATTAGCAATCGTTTATTTTAGAAATCAGACATCATCAATTGCAATTTTAAAGACCCGTTTCTCTGACACGCCCTCACACAACTTTTTGAGGAGCCAACACGTGTCAACTCAAGTCTTGGACATGAGAACAAACAACATTTTTTCAGACTTCAAGATTCAATTTGCAGTGAAATATCTTCTTGGTCACCCTCAAATTTGTTCCATGCTTCCGCTTGCTCGTTATCTAGTTACTATTTGTTACTTTTCGACAATCAAGTGTTAACTTTCTAGCCTCCTTATGGCAAAAAAAATAAATAAATAAGAATAAGACTAGACCAATTGGGTCTAAATAAATTTCAAAGAGCTCTAATCAAGTAGTAGGATCATACACAGATAAAGCTTTAGCTTGTCTAAAATATACATACACACATATAATTTAATCCAAGAAACTATATACATATATATACTGCTTTTATATCAGTATCTACACTTTCAACATTCGTAGATAGTCATCAATAATTGACAGTGCAGATGAACGGTAACCGGAACCAAAGAGATTGTAATGATTCAAGTAATGATGCAACATGTAAAGATCTCGCCTTTTTTCGAAGCCTGATTGTTTGGGCATGACCTGGTATAAAACAAGCATGATAAGGATGTTGGGATAGATCAACCAAGTCAACTAAAACTAAAATGCAAATGCTCGTATGCTATGGATCGACAATTATCGTTTTACTCTAGAGGTGCGGAATCTGATTAAAAGTCATATTTATACCAATCTAGCCTTGTAAATGATCGTATGCTGTGCTAATAAGTGTGTTCATCCGTCCTTAATCTATCTGAATGAACCAACGATACCTGAAAATAAGAATTGTAGAACGATCCGCCAAAACCAGCACACCAAGACATTCCAAATTCTGCCTCATTATGTCCATCTGTAGAGGAAGACAATCAATAAGTACAGGGTAATCAGTGCTTTATGAATTCAAGCTTCTAGTGATGCAATGAACGCCCCTAACTAATAAACCTAAGACAATCAACAGCCACACACACACACACAAGCAGGCAAAGATGCATACCAACCCCCATCCCATTACCACCCGATACAAGGCCAAGGGCGCATATATACTTGTTACAGATATATTCCATCTTTTTTCAGATTATGTTATTCCAACACGTTCAGGACCCCTTTGGTCACATAAGAAGCCATATCAACAGGACGTTTAGCTACATCATTCTTAAAGGACATGAAGTTGTTTGAGGTTATCTAGATTTTAACAGAGCCATGGGTTGAGGGTGGACAGCAAGGATTCCAATTATCTTCTAAGAATTGTAGAGTAGTGAAGACTGCTTCGGACTTACAGTAACATGCTGGGTCAAGTATAACAGGCTCGCCATTTTTGTCAGAGCTGATATTCCCACTCCACAAATCTCCATGCAGTAAGCATGGCTCTATAACAACACCTTCAAAGAGAGGTGCCAAGTTCTTCATCAGTCTCTGTCCTGTTAACAATGTTTGGGATAAGCATCATTTTTATTAAACAGTACGAGTATGCGTAGGAAAAGCTAATGACAAGAGAATTATGCCAAGAACACAATTACCTTTTTGGTAAATAGTTGAATCGCTGTATTGGTCTGATGCTAACTTAAGCTGGTAACCTAATCTATGCTCTGCATAAAACTCAATCCAATCTGATGTCCATGTGTTTATCTGCGGAGTACTAAAAGGGCCATGTAGATGAATTAGTTAGAAGTGAAGCGAGCCACTTTTCAAGTTTACTTACTGTCTTGAACTCCTTAAAAACAATATGGGACAAAATTTCACTGAAGAGTAATGAAAACATTAACGATTGCATAAGAAAGATAATGAAAGTAATAAGCATGATCGTGGCCAAAGGATCGCACCTCCCGATGGTATTATCAACATCAAAACCAAAACCTTTACTAGATTTCCCAGCTTCGTGCATTTCAGCAAGCTTCCTCCCTAAAACCGACTGAGGAACAATAAACAGTTCAAATATCAGAAACAAATTGGTGTTTGCAATTATAAAGTTAACATAAAATTTCTCAGGCTCACCTGATCGCCTCTAGAAAAACCAAACTCAATGAATTCCATAATGATATATGATCCACCCGTTGGTAGGGCTCCAACCTGCAATGCTCGACAAGAAGTTACACTTAGATTCAGCCGCCATGTAAATTTGGTCAAGAGCAATCTTCTCCATAGTCCATATCAAAATAAGCTGAAACTTCCTAACCTTAAATGGCCTAGGTACGCGAATTGATCTTGTTTCATACATAGCACCAAGACCAAGAGCCTCTCCCTCAAACATAGATGGTCCAATACCCCTGATCCAGCATTTTAACATCATGATATCTTTAACTCCTTTCACAAGTAAAAAGTTATATATAGCATAAGCATATTATAGCACTGTTTGGTATTGCGATGAAAAAAATGTGGTGGATGATAAACGGTGAAATGTAATCTCATCTTTTACAAAACAGTTTTCAAAAGAAATCACAATAACTTATCGCAGTTCTATCGTCTCATCACATATCAAATCACAATACCAAACAGGGCCTACATTCATTACCTGTTAGTTTTAACAAAGAAAGAACCAGCATCAGTGTCATAACGACTAGCAAGATTAATGCAACCACCACCAATAGGACTAATATTTGTAATTCGGGTTGCCTTTCCTTCAGAAAGAATCCATTCACGGATAGGGTCATCACTCAATGCGGCCACTGTCATTTATCCAAAAACTTAAGCATCATCCATCCATTTAAACAGAAAAACTCACAGACCCAAATCAATTATTAAGAATTCCTTTAAAACCCATTAATTAAGTACTATAATGGCTAAGTTAATTATCTAAAAAACTATCGAAATCAGCTAAAGCAACACATTTTATGGACTATAAACTTTGTTAAGAGTCACTTACTGGCAAATGGTCTGCGTTTAGTGAAGGAGATTCGAGAAGGAAGAGGAAGAAAAGAGGCGAAAGAGAGAAATCCCACGTGTGTTGTTGCCATTATCACACTCTCACAGAGTCACAGTCACAGACAAGACACTTGGCGGTGGCTTTTGCCCTGTGGGTGGTGCTCGGTTTTCATTGGCCTGTTTTGAGACAACGTTATGCTGAGTCTGGACATTGGGTGCGTTTGCTGACACAGTTAAGTGTGCTCTTACTGAGTATAAAGTTTTCCTATCATCAGTTTTATTGCAACTTGCTTATTTTTAGTTTTTTTTTTTCCTTTAAATTATATATTTTATAAATATTATCAATATAAATCTACAAAAAATATATGAAAAAACTTAAGTTTTAAGAAAATTATCCAGTAATGAAATTATTTTTGGGTTGTAATGACTTTTTTTTTATGCTTTTAGTATTTTTGTATAAGTTTTTTGGGTAATTTTTTTTTGTATGTGTTGAGGAAATACTATTATTAAGGAATATTATTATGAAAATTTATATTATAGAATCAATATACAAAATAGAATTTCTAGTACCTTAAGGATTCGTGATTTTATTATCATTACTCATAGTTCTAAGGTTATTGTTGTGCTCTCCTTATTTTGGAGGGTTTAAAATTATATATTTGATAAAATAAATAATAATTAATGAAAAAAGTTTTGTCCTTAAATTTCCATGAGACACAAGATAGAATTTTGAATTTAGGTCTTTGTACTTTTTTTAGAAATAAATTATAATTAGTGGTTGTTATATAATAATTTAAATATAATTAAATCTTAATTGTGTATGACTATTAAAACACGTGTGATATAAGATTATAAAAATTTAATACAAATTAATTCAGTATTGAATCTAAATTCACACAGAATCTACCAACAAGCCAATTTCCCTATAAATGGCTCCCTCTTTTCCAAAACTCAAATAAATATTCATAATTATAAAATACATTTTAAAGTGATCACGCTATAATGAAATTAAAATAGAATAAAAAAATCACAAGGATAAAAATTAATTAAAAAAACTTATAGTCCGGTCTAGCCGAAGGGTAGGTCCACCTCTGCTAAATAGGATTTGAGACATAGTTTTATAATCCGATTTGAAATAGGATGTGACATAAAAAAATATCCTGAAATTTTTAGCGAGACGAGATTTTAACAGGATGGAAAGAGTGGTGAAAAATGTACATTTATTAAAATGAAAATTAATCATTTTACACTTGTAATTTCATTAATTCCCTTGATTTAACACATTTGTGAAACAATAATAAAATTTATGTTTCCATCTCGGCGCTCGAAAATTATTTTGAATTTTTTAAACCGTAAAACTTTATTTCCGACAAGACGCTTGAAAATCTATTTCTGTCAATGTGCTTGATAGTTTTATGTTTTTGACCTTCCGTGGCGCTTGTATATGTTTTGTTCTGGCTTGGCCGGGGCGCTTATTATGGGGTCTTGATCATCGAAAAATGGCTGGTCTGCTACTCTGTCGATATGGTCTTGTTCGTTTATTGTCTGGTCAGTGTGCGCGACTCGAACAGTGGACTCTTGATAAGTATTTTGAAAATTTTATTTACGAGAAAATAATTTGAAGGACATAAATTTGAGTTTTGATCAAGTTTTCAAAGATTTATTTTTGATTTAAATATATTTGTGTTTTGGGGAGAAAATAATGATTTCAAAAGAATTACGTTTTGATTATGATACATTTCGATATTGTTTATGATATTATTTTATATGGTATGTTTCCATCACGGCACTTGTATATGATTTTATAATTTTGATTTCGTTGTGGTGCTTGTATAACGCTCTGTCCAACTGCATTGGACCGACCCTCTACACTCTGTCGACATGAGCTTGTTTCGTTCATTGTCCGATCTGTGCTTACGATTTGGACACTAGACACTTGTTATATTTCTTTCAATTGAGTTTATACTAGACGCTTGATACAGATTTACGATGATGATGAATTTCGAAATTGATTTTTGTTTACAATAAAAGAGTTTTTATAATTTGTTTTCGAGATCATTTTTGAAAGAGATTATTTTACATTTTTCATTTTAATGATATCAGAAATTGAAAGATTTCAGACTATTAACATCATAATAGCACATATGATTATGTGTCACTTCTGACTGTGACGATTGGTGTATTTGTTGGTATAAAAATTTATGTTCGATATAGAAACACATGTGTATGTCTATAGTTTAGTCATGGATCTTTTGAGTATTGTGATGGTTATGTATGCTTTGTTGTCAGCCATACAATATTGTATGTGTGACTAGATATGTGCATATGTAAATTTTGGTATTGATAACGTTTTCATATATGATATGAAATGACATGATGCGAAATGAACGAGTTCTGTTTCAGATTGCGGACGAAATGGATAATATGAATTTCGTATTATGTTTTTTGTTTTGATATTGTGTCTGACTACTTGTAAAGAACATGTGTTATGTTCCTCATTTTTTTATGCTGAATGTGATTAATTTTATAAAATTCGTGTTCGGTTTCTTGTTTATGTGATGGATGAATTTGAAACGGTTTGAGCATGTTCCTATGAGTGAATGTGAATTAAAATGACAAGTTTGAATTGATTCTGGTATGAAATATTTGATTCGATCTATTTTGTTTTGAAATAGCATGGTTTGTATTGATGTATGAAATACACAACTTTTGAAAATGTGTAAAGTAATGACTTTCGAATGCATATAAGATTTTCATGTACGTGCGTTCGGTTTCGAATGATTAGACATAAGGACGGAAAAATTTTGAGGATAAAATTTTTATAAGGAGAATGTAATATCCCGAATTTTTTTGAAACAATTTTGGAAGGTTTACGAATTAAAGTTAAGGATTTGAAATTAGATGATATTTGAAAAAAAGAGCTTATGTGCTCGGAAGTAAGTCATAATGTTTTTAAATGAAGCTTCGTCGCATTGGAAAATGCGTGGTTTCGAGAACCGGTTACTGGATTCCTGTTTGTATCGTTATACGTATAAAGTTTATGATTTCGGATATAAAAATTGTAAACGACCTCTGTTTGAGCTGATTCTTGAACCATTGGACTCGTTTTTCAGAGACGAAATTGATCACTTTTCGAAATTTATATTAGAATGACTTCCAAAATATAAATTTCTTAGAAATCCCCATGGTAGGGACCTAGTAGCAATTTCGTGGAGGTCAAAAGATAATTTTTAAAAACTTTTCTATGTATACCTTGAAGTTTATAGAAATTGCAAAAAAAAAAAAAAAATTCAAAAGCTTCCCAAATCCCTTACTCAACCCTCAGTCTCTAAAATCATATTGGAGGAAGCCTGATCGCGTCGGGTCATCGACCGACGCGACAGTCCAGAGGGTACGTCGGCCACCCCTTGTGGTGTCCGGTGGCATCCCCAGAACACCGGTAACGGAGAGAAAGAGAGTGATGTGCGTGTGGGAGTGGGTTTTCCGATCTCGGCTCGTCGCTTAGTTTCATGTCCCGAGTCATCCGCCAAATCGAAGCCCTCAGAGAGTACTACAAATTGGCGGTGATGATTTTTCCATTTCGTGCATGGTTGCACGTGAATTGAGGAAGGAAGAAATAATGAACAATACTCTCAAATGATCAGTAGCTCTGATCAAAATTTCGTTATTTCTAGCATGTTTGTGGGATCGTTGAGAGTCTGTATGTGCCATCAAAATCTCGGTAAGACCTCCCCATAAAAAATTCATTAATTTCAAGTTTTCCGTTAAATGTTCGGATGTTTCCAGTAGCTTCATAGAGTAACGTAATGATATAAATTGAATTTTTTGAGCATGAGTATATTGGATATGTGTATATGGTGTATTCTGAGTGAAAACAGAACGAATTAGATCGATCCGATAGATTATTCAAGTTTCTGATAAAAGTGAGTTTCATGTGTATTGATGTTTTCCTAAGTGTAATGATAGATATTAGTTGTATATGATGATAAGATAATGTTTAGATAATTCTGGATAGGTTCGGAGAGTTCAAGACCCATCTGTAGTGTTTGCGGAAATTTTTTCGGAAGATTTTCCAAAAATACGTAAACATATGATAAAAGTTAACTAGTGGCTTGGATTACTTTGTAATGATGCTTTAAGATTAATGAAGCTAAAATCATTGAAATCAGACTTAATCTGATTGTCTTGGAAAGATATAGAATTCCATCATAGTTAAGTCGAGAATTTTGTAAGGTCATGATTCTGACGGTGTTTTTCCATTTATTTTGAAAAATTTGACTAGAACCTGGTATGCTCGCGAAGCCGGGTAAGTAACCCAGGCGATGAGTACTTGAATTATTGATTCGTGCTTAAATATATATAGAAATGATTGATATGTTTAGGAAAAAAATGAGGATAATTAAGAGGTGGTTTTGAGAACGGAGTTCAAAACTATGTATAGTTAAGTTAATCAACCACCACAGGTACATATTTTCATTATTTCTATGATATGAAGTGATATATTCTATGTGTTTAATGTCTATGGATATGTGTTAATGTACGTAAGTGTATGAATCTGTAATGATATGCAAATGATTATGTATATGTATAAGCACATATAAACGTATTCGTATATGTATGAGATGCTAAGATATGTATGATTTGAGTATATAAGATCGGTAAAGGGAACAAGTTATGATTTCTGAATTTTCATTAGCATATGTATGTGTACGTTATTTGAATAAGTTTGTTACTGACTCATACATGTGAATTATCTGTTTAGAGGTTAGATTGGTTAGGTGTGATAAGAAATGAGTATAAGGTAAGTCCTTCCTGAATAGATATGTTTAATTAATAAGTTTATGTATCAGATGTTATCAGATACAAATTCAGAAACTGAATATGTTTGATCGATAAGTGAAATAATGATGATTGTTAAAGATTTAGCATTTGAATTGTAGTTATATATATTCATATGATTGAAATATATGTAAGTATATGAGTATTTGGATGATGACTTTAAGTGTTTGTCATCTATGTGCTTGTGTATGAGAAATCGTGTGATGAGTTTGTGTTACGTGATAGGTGCACATGTGTGTATGTTTAATTGGTTGATAATTTCGTGGTGTAGTAGCCAAGCTGGTTAGGAATCCGTTCGGACGGTATTCATCTCATACCTATTCTAACATAGATAATGAGTCTCGTACGAGCATTGTCTGTGTAAGCCATCAAATATGTATGTGTTGTTTTGATTGTGTGTTATTTGATGTATTGGCTGTTATGTATGTTTTGTTATCGATTGCATGATGATTGTATATATATTTGAGTGTATGTGTGTGTATAATAAAACCTGTGATATGTATGGGCTGTGTATGCGTACGTGGAATGAATGAATGACTTACTGGTGTGAGTATGAGATGTTATAAAGTGTGTTTGCTAAGTTGGTTATTGTATGTACGTATATTGTGAAAGAGACTGAATATGTTTGTAAGCTTCTGACACTAGACATGTCTCCAAGTAAGAATTCTTAAATTGGATTTGTATGAATGTAAGAGAAATAATCTATGATTTATGAACTGATATGTGTGAAATTGTATAAGTTACGAATGTTAAGCTATCGTAAGGCTATTGGAATTGAAGAATATTGATTTCTAATTGAAGAAAGCTTGCTTGATTTATCGATTTGATGGTAATTCAAAGATTCTTATTCGTAATAAAGTATAAGAAATGTGACTTCGTATTTCATATGATTGAAATAGATTCGATGTTAAATGATATACTCTGTGATATTCGATTTTTTTTCTTTGTATGCATTGGATATTAGATTGGCACATATATATGTATATATATATGAGTATTTGACATGTGTAAAAAATAAAGGATAATTAAAAATTGATAAATCTGAACTCATAACAACTTGGTAATTTCGAAAAGCTTCTAATATGCTTGACTTGTGTGTTTTTTTTTGTAATACGAGCGTGGTTACTTACTGATTTTTATAACTCACACCAAATCAGTTTGCTAGTTTTGCAGGTTGGCTTCCAGACTGGTCAACCACTTCATCTTTGAAAGCCATGCTCGAGATGCGGATCACCCAAGTTGTAGTCACCCTCGCAAGTATTATAGGAAAAGTCTTAGAGATTTAGGATCTATGGTTATTATGTTATTCATCGTGCTGAGCACACTGTTTGTATTTATTAAGTAACAGTTTTGATTGCATATGATGTTGTGGGCACATACTCCTTAAGTGTTGATTGATGTTGTGGGCATGGAGCCCTTAAGTGTTGATATTGAGCTTGATGTGTTTTGTGTGGACCTGAGGTCCTTTTGTATATTTGATAACTTCTCAGGTTTCATTTTGATGTTGGATTGTAATATAGGTTGTCCAGTT